>JAODTR010064010.1:0-16513 GCA_025399935.1 Amblyopsis rosae
TGGTCTACGCTGTGTATGAACTACATTCTCCGAAGCAGAAATACGTTATCTTACGTTAGCATGGCACACTTTCATAGAGACTTTAATTGTAGTTGTAGCCTACAGGGTTAAATCCTAAATAAGCACGTTGTAAGTATTGCCGCTATAAACTATAAGCCTAGTTTGATCTGAAACCGGAGACGTGACCTAATACCTGCTCTATCATAGAGACCACCCAGATCTCGCAAGCTTCCGTTTAATTTCGCCGTGACTTGTGACAACAATTTCTCTGGCTACATCAGGTTAGCTCTATCATACCGCCGCAAGAGTTTGCTGTCGCCGCATCTACAGCGGTCTGTTTACCTCACTGCTCCAGTCTTAACTGCAACTACGTAATGTTTTAAACGAACCCCCGACAATGCTTTGCCGAGAGCTGGAAGTGATGTTGTGCCCTTAACTGGGTCCCCTTGATGGGATCGCGCATATTACGCTTCACTTTCAGAATGATAAATGGATGCGTAATGCGCTAAAATAAAGAGCTATTTATCCACTGAACATGAAGACTAGATACTGAAAACGCCTTTAACCTCAAAGGCACAGCGAAAATCTATAAATAGGCCAGAACTTTTTTTATCAAAACTCCTGCAGCCAGCCCTGGATAAATGTAACCATGACAAGTGGAAGTAAATTACAGAAAAAAGGTAAACCTGTCATTTATTTTGGCTCAGCGCAGCCGTGATTGTGTTGAACATTTAGCAAGCTGCAGGCTGTGCAGGGATGATGTAATCTTGCTTGCGTTTCTCTCTTTACGTGCTCTGAAGTACCGAAATATGGTACCGTTTGATTTAATCTCAATCGGTACTCGGTAGTACCGATGTAATTCGGTCGGTACTCTTAAGAGTACCGAGTTCGGTACCCAACCCTAATGCATAGCCTTGTGGTTATACTATACATGAGAAAGCAGAACCACCAACCAAGCAGAAGGAACATCTTATGGCACATCTAGAACCCTAGAGTCACCCCCAGCCTTTATGGAAACAAAGTTCTAATACAAGACACGCCTCGTCTTAGAGAAACTGGTTGGTTAACTAGCACAAGCACAAGCCACTCCCACATTGACAGCTGTGGGGAATATTCAGAGTTCTAGAGGTGATGCAAATAAAAGAGTGCACATTTAATTGTGAAAGCACTAAACAAATACAAAAAAAATTAGCTTCCGTCATATTAAAACAAGTTTGTGTGTGCACTACATGGAAATAATGATACATACTTTCCAGCAAAGTGCTCGAATGCCTCCTTCAAATGGGACTCCTGAGGAAACAAAGGAAAGAAGAAGAATTTACAAGGACATTCAGATTACTCAAATAAAGAACGAGAAGACATGGACTTGTAAAAATTACCACTGAAGCACAGTTCCTGCAGGGCTTTCAAGTCAATACTTTCGTCGCTCAAGGCCACTTTGAATTCCTGTATTCTGAAAGAAGAAACAGGTATATTATTTAATTAATCGTGCCAACAGGAGTAGTGGTAAAACATTTAAAGTACACTACTATAGGGCTGGAATTAGCTATAGTTAAAACCTCTTCTCTCATTAAACCCCCCCATTTCCCGTGAAAAGAGGCTTACTCTGCTACAACTCTGTTGCAATGATTTTTGACCTGAGTCTTAACCATGTAACAGAATATGAGATTATGTTCACCTAGTGCAGCCATATAGGGACACTACATGCTACACCAGCAAATTCCATTACAATGCTTCAAGCACATTTTCTTCAACGTAACATAATATCAAATGACAAAAATATTTTCTCATAGATTTACTCGCTCTCAAATTACCTATTTATATCCGTCTTTTTGATCAATTATACACAGAGCAGAACAATTCAATTCTTTACGTTGTTTTTTTTATAAAAAAATCATTATCCATTAAAACATCAAATTGATCAGAAAGAGGGTAGACATTGTTAACATGGCAATGAATGTTGTGTAACGTAATGCCGATTGTAGTCTGAAATGGCAGAACTGTTTCTATGCATCTACATTTGAAAGGACAATTTGCTAGAAAAGTGCTTGACGCTGAAGTCAGATATTTATACAAGTAAGCGATGAAGGAAGGCTAACACGTCATTTTGCAGGGCTGATTTAAAAAAAAATCGTTAAAAAAAACCCCGTTAAGGACATTTCTAAGTGACCCTAAACTTTTGACACACACATAGAACAAACAATGTTTAGAAAACTTGCAGTAGGCTATAGTCTTGAATATCATAGGAGGGCACATTATTTAAACAAATTGTGCATTTAGTTCCAAACATTGCTGTAGACCTTAAACTTGTCTCTTCTAAGCTACTTGTCATGAACACCGCAGCTTTGGGATAGAGCAGGTATTTTCACATGGGGAGACAATATACTTGCATTCTGCATAGTGACATTCATGAGTAGACTAAACTAACAGACATTCATCAATATATGATTAAACTAAAGAGCAATGACAAATTGCACTAATAATTTAAAACATTGTCAGCCAAAATGCAGTTCATGTTGATATGAAATCCCAGTAGCCCGTTCCAAAATCAATGCGCAGGACAGACATGGGAACAGAGATGTTTTACCGTGTTGATATGGTCTTTCATTTTGTGCACCAACTTGTTAGATTGATAGTGGGTGTTTAAGTGTACCGTTATATTTCAATGTCCCCCAAAACTTTCACAATTCAGTTTTCACAACTAAAGCTGAAAATTGGACAATGCTCTATTTACAAGGGTCAAAAATTGTTCCAGAAAAGATACTTTCAACAACAAATAAATTAACAACCATTACACTGATGTGCACACGTATTTAGGTTGCCAGACCTTCCAAAACTAATGTTAGACTATAATTTAACAGTTAAACCAGATTGGCAAACAAGATTGGCAAACAAGCGACAACATAACATTATTCAGACAAATAGAGCCAAATACAAATATGTACTTAAACTCCTGATAGCCAGAGTTAAACTGTCAGTTAATGTGTCAGTTTACCATAGGACATTTACACATATGATAGCATGCAATGTACGGTACGGTAATGTACTGTAGTGCCTGGGCATATTGGTACCGGTACGATACCCTACTACCGCGTTTAATATTATTTGGTTGGCACTTCAAACAACCTAAACTATTTTATTGTATAGGGAGCATCCAAGAAACATTTAGAAACAGTTCAAATAAATGTGCCTTGATCATTGATACCATAGCTGGTTACGGTACGGTACTCTAGCACTGTGCTTGGAGTGCTGTCGTTAATGCTAATGTTAAGGCTAGCTAATCACGTGAAAGTTTACTTTTACTTTTGAAGGTAAATGATAACTGATACACACCGCCGTGTATTGCTTTGTAATTTAATATATTTAAGAATCGGCCAGCGCATACAATATAACATGAGGAGGATTGCCTCACCTGTTTCTGTACGAAGTAGACATGTCTAAACAAAGCCGTTGTGTTTTCCTTTATAATCGACAGTAACATCCTGCTTACGTCAAGTCTCTGGCCTTCAGAATAAGACGTCTGCTGTCAACAGACGACCAGGAAACATCATTGCGCACATGTCAGTTAAGTGTATCCGTGTGTTTTAGACACTTGAGGTTCATTTTGGCCAAATCTTTCATTAAAGTCTCATTAAATTTTGGGTCTGCTTTCTTAATTTATTTTGAAATGAGCACTGCCAAAGCTATATCAAACCATAAGTAAATTGTATCTGAGTAGTCTACAAGTGAGCAGAAATAACATATAAATAGGTAGCCAAATACATAGGGTACTGTACGTTTCTCATGTGCAGGGTATTGTGGATGCCCAGGTAGGGCCTAGCTATAAAACCGGGCTAGATTCAATTCTAGATGACAATGTATATTATATTACATGTTAATCCAAAACTGATAACCTAAGGATCTTGAAGAAGAAGAAGAAGAAGAAGAAGAAGAAGAAGAAGAAGAAGTAGAATATAAATGTAAGCACTATAAATATAATGGGATGGTGGTGATGATGATGATGATGATGATGAAGGAGAGGAGGAGGCAGAGAAGCTGGTTGTGAAGGAGGAGCCAAAGCACCAGCAGGAGGAGTCTGTTTGTTGACATCGGGCTAAAACGAAAATCAGATGAGTGGAGACTGGTAAAAAAATGTTTTAACAGCGCCCATCTAAATATGTAACATTGGCTAAAGCGAATTCTTAGTATTGGCAGAGGGATTATGAACTCATTCAGTGTTAACGAGTCTGTTTAAAAAGAACTCGTTAGCTAACCACACTTGGTGTACAGTAGCAATCGGTCGCTTGCTAACGAAGCTGCAGGACAGGCTACTATAGGGAAAGTCAACGCTAGCTGCAAGCTAAACTATATGATAAGCACAGAGGACCTCGTATTGGCAAGTTATAGCTTACATTTACACAAGAGGTTGAATCGATATTGTATGTTGTGGCAAATTAAGATACTGGCTTCTGCTTATTTTAACGGTCTTCTGCTTACTTGTATGTAGCACTGTTAATACGCGTTACATACTGTGGTGTAGCTAGCTAGCTAGCGACGTCTATATGTTCCCTCACTATTGATTACAGTGTTCGCTAGTAAAGATAAACTGTCATACAGACACGGACAGAGGAATATATGCTAGCTTAATGGTATTTTCTTGTCGGTAGAGGTTTATTTATAGTTTGTCTTTAAAAGTATCACAATTAATATATTTTTTTACAGTTTCAGTAATATGCAACTGTCTTGTTACTCCAAGTACCGAAATGTACCGTACATTACGGTAACCAGAGAGCAGCTACCGTTTCAGTAGCCATCAACAGACACAACAGCTACCGTACAGTAACACACGGTAGCTAAGTGAGCAAGTTTTATTTACAAGGCTTGCTGTGTCAGTAACTCCCTAACCAGTTTGGGAGCCTCGCATTCATATATTTTTAGCTAAGCAATCATTGTCGAATACAGCTACATTTATCAATCTCTGAAGTGTATAAGCGGAAATATTGTGCTTATTTATGGGGAAACAATTTAAATATTATATAGTTCACAAATTGTGATTTTCTAATGATTCAAGTACTGTATAGTTTTGCCTATTTCTCAAATGCACTATATTTATGAAATATTGACCTTTTCTAAATTAATTATTTTGTATATTTCACCCTGTTTCCACTATAGGTGGGTTCTTGTCCTGTGGCCTAGTGTCTTGACAAGCCCCTGACAACTTTGTTTAAACCTTGTTCAATGCCACCAAAGCTGTGAGCTTGTCAATGCTCAACTCCTGAGATCACTTAAACTGCCCTGTCTTTTGATCAAAGCCAGAGAGGGCTAAGCGAATATGGCAGCCAAAGCAGGTGACAACCCTGACAGCCTCATGACTCTGGCAACCGTGTTCTGTCTGAGGAACCTCAGAAAGACCATGTGCTACCAGGGATACAGGAGCAAGCTGTGTCTGCGCTCAGACATATTCCTCCCTAGTGAGATCTGTGACAAGCTGGTCAACACGTATGTACATGTACTCATAACAGTTTCCTGTCTTCATGTAATGTTCATTGTGTCCAGAGCGTACATTCTAATGTTTGGCCTTCTATTCAACAGATATATGGAGTTGGTCCACACAGACAGTAACTTTGAAGCACAGGATAGCTTCTTCCAGCTTTTCTCAGATCCTCGTAGCACTAGAATAACCAGAGTACAACTGAGAGAGGACTTTGTACGTGACAGGGATCTGGAAGCTATTAAAAAACAGGTAGGGTGTTATACTACGCGCTAGTCACGTACTATTTGATTTCCAGGAATATATAACTTTCCTAGCATGCTTAACTACATGAATGAGACCACACTCTGGTGATGCAGGGTGCTCAGGTTAGTAATCAGTTCACCATGCTTTATTTGACAGACTTAAAACATTCTACACACTGAACATGAAGGATAGTTCATAATAATGTATTTAATGTTATGTCTCAGATCATGTTTGGATACTTCCAGTAAATTACAATTTACAATGTGGTCATTAGATACTCATTTTACCTAAAACAATTTTTAAGTGAGTAGAAGTATGAAGAAGCAGGTAGGGGTTCAGTGTCCTGCCCAAGGGTGCTTATACAGGCAGTGGTGGACTGGTCATCAGGAGGTGGACGGCCCATTCCAGGCTGAACCGGCCGGTCCGGTGGTCAAAGAGATGTTATGCAGTTTAACTGTGCGTTGCAACATGGACAGGTATTTCATGTTGCAAGAATGATATATATATATATATATATATATATTGGTCTTTTCAATATTTCCTTATCTTGCTTCACCTTTTCGTTGTGGCTCCAACACCAAAGTGAAGAGTTGCAAATAACAGGCATTCCCAGCAATACAATTTGCAGTATTCCTCGGAGGCTGTGAGTAGTAACTGGATTTAAAGTGGCGAACAAATCCTTTCCCCGGCTGGGACTGCCTTGCTAGCTTCAGAGTTGGCCGACCTTTTCTCATGATGTCCAGATTCTCTTGAAAATTGTAACATCGAGTTAACAAACCACATCAAGCATTTTATCATCGGGTGGATGCTAACCTTAATCTGCCCCTAATAATCTAACCTATAGTTTATTTATTTAGGATTTTTTTTGGAGGGGTAATAATTTCAGGATGTTTTGTGCATAGGAAATAGGAAACACTCAAACCTGTCAGTGACATTGTTACAAGTATGTTTAACTTAATCACACAATGAGTGGTCCCTAGAATTCCGTTAATGATAACGTAAAGCCTATATTCAACACAATGTTTTCAGTGGCTTTAATAACAATTCCACTGATTATGTCACACTGTCCTGTATTTTTGTGGATAGGTACCTAAGCTTACCACCATTATTACATTATAATGACCTACATTATCTTATACAGATACATTTTTAATGAAAGGCAAAGCTGTGAATTCATGGTGCTAGATTTAGAGAGAGTACTGTAATGCTTACCGACAACAAGTTTCTATTGTTTTATTCCACCAGGACCTCATTGAGCTCCACCTCACTTACTGCAACAGTCTGTCAGCGCGCAGCCTGAAAACACTGACCTACTTCCGCGAGACCTTGGTCTCCCTCTCTCTATTTAACTGCAGCCACATCTTCTACAAGCGTGGTGGAGCACCTCTGGCCTGCAGTGAAGACAATGACGAGGAAGACGACAGCCCAGCCTCAAGGCAAGCTTTAGAAAGAGACTTCAGCTTCCAGGGCTTCAACCGTCTAAGGTTACTTAACCTTGGGGGGCTGCCTGATGAGGAGGACGTTGAGGCCCTGCTCAAACCCCTTCAGACCCTCACCTCTCTGGATCTGTCTGGGGTCCAGTTGCCCCGAACAGCTTTTCTGCTCCAGTGGAAGGACAGAATGGCTTCTCTTGTGCTCTACAATGTGGACCTCTCAGATGACTTGGTTAACACTGTGGTGGAGCTGACCAACCTCAGGTAACAAGCTGGGAAGTGAGTGAGTGAGTGAGTGGCATTTATATAAAGCACTAATCCTTTATCCTTGGTCTGCTGTCAGTTTCAGTTTGTTTCTTTCTTCAAAATGAAAATAGACTTATTTGTGGAAAGTGTAAAAGGAAAGATCGTATGTGTCTCATAGCCGTGTTATGCAGAATATGATGCTTGCAATAGTGTGTAAAGAAAAAACATTGTAGTGATACATAAATTAAGAGGATTGGAGAATTGAGTACTGAGCATAACCAGCATTTTAAAAAGACCTTCCGATGCAGGCAGAGGTGGCCTAATGGTCCCTACCATTCACAATCTACATACTTCCTAACACAGAACTGTACTGTGGAGTGCTGCTAACTTGATATTCAAAATGGTGGCTATTGCTCATGTATGATTCATTACATCAGCATATCTAAATGTCAGATTTTATAATTGATAATTAAATGTACTTTAAAAATCTTTGCTTTGATACATTTTGTCAAGCTAATTTGACGTTTCATCCACCACTGCTGGATGATATGGAAAATTAGGTTCAGGTTTTAAAAGTATTTAAGTAAACGCAAGTGAAGATGATCGATTCGAATTGCTAATAATATCCACCAATTCGCCAGGCATCTTGATATATCTCGAGAGAGCAGGCGCACCTCAAAATTCAAGTTGACGAGGAAGATTCTCACTGCCATTGTACAACGTCTGGTCAATCTGGTATCGCTGGACATCTCTGGCCACGTTATGCTGGATAACTGCACCGTTCCGCACTTTGAAGATGCTATGGGGCGTCCCAGGTAACTTAAAACTTGTATTTGATGCTTTCTTTTAGCTATTTATTTACTTCTACAGTATGTAAATTATGCATGCATTTATACTGAAAATAAATAATAATATTAATGAATTATAAATATGTATTTTTTTGCTTTCAGCATCGAGCCCTGCAAGAGCAGCATTTATCCTTTCCAGGAACTGAAGAGGCCCCTGCAGTTTTTGGGTTTATATGACACCACTCTTTGTAATGTGACGCATATCCCAGCATATAAGGTAATGCTTGCTGTGTGCAGAACCAGGTTTATAAACAAGTCAGAATACTTGACAATGCGTTTGTCTTCCAGGACATCTTGCAGGTAGCATCTGTTCCAAGGCTTTGATATGGTTCAATTCATCACCATGACTAGATTTGAAACACTAATGTATTTGATTAAAACGGTTAATAAAAAATGTATTCATAAGAAGAAATCAAACAAATCATAGAACATTGGCATGCCCTGTACTAGTGCTATCTAGACTAAATGCACAGATAAGTGAGTGTGATTTGTTTTTATACATGCAAGTAGGCCTGGACGATATGGCCAACATTTATGTCACGATATATATATATATAAATTTCAGTTGATATGTCCACCAGTAGAGGTCAGTAGCTGTTGTGACCGAAGCTGGAAATATCTCATGAATTCGACGCAGCCGGCTAGTATGGTAAGCTAGCAGTATCACAGAAGACGTGACGGGCTGTTAGCGGAGGAAGCAGTCATTATACGTAATATTAAGTTTTCTGTTACATTTTCTGTTAGGTGAGAGAGTTAATCAAATAGTCTGGCATGGGAAAACATCCCGTTACTGTTTGGCACTGGCACACTCCAGTGCAAGTCATCAATGCATGTAGTTTCGTCTTGAATACAACTGACTTCTGCGCCCGTCATTAAGCTTATCGAAATACCGGAAATACGTTTAAAAATCATATCACCGTTATTAAGAAAAATAATTTATATCGCGGTATATTTTTTATTATTGTCCATCCCTACATGCAAGAATGAAGCAAATGCATTTCTATGGCAAATGGATCCTAGTAATATTTAGTATACATTTAATTTCATCAACTATGGTTTGTTTAAAGGTAGTTTGTACATATATATATAGGTACTCTGTACGTATATTTTCAACATTAATAACTAATATAGTAGCCAACAATTATTTTCTATGTAAAGATATAGTGGAGTAATGGCTTCCTGTGCATAGAATGATACTCCCTCTCTGTGTGAGCATGTGTGCACGTGTGTCAGAGATGATGGTGCTTCAGTATGACCTCTAGTGGCAGAATGTCGCAGAGTCACTTTAATATGCAGGCTGTACTGTATGTTGTTCTTTTTTTCCCACAGGTGACTGGATCTAAGAATGAAGAGCAGGTCTTGAATGCTATTGAGGCTTACACAGAGTTCCGCTCTGAGTTGGCCCATAGAGCTATAAACCAGCTTTTTGACATCGCTAGAATACAGCACTGCAGCCAACTTCTTAGAGCACTGCAGGTTAGTAACTAAGATTGGGGATAAAAAGACATGAGGCCTTGGGAGATTTGTTACTCAGGACCTTTTTAAATAATTGTCTGTAGTGTTGCTTCTTGTCCTTCTCCATGAAATTGAATTGCTGTTGCAGTGGAATATTAAAAAGTACATTGGTCTTTGCATGGGTTTAATGACATAACGTGTGCATACAGTACATCTCAGGGGTAATGTTCTGTTTTCTCATACAAACCAAAATGAATGACTAATCCTACTATAATTTGCTGTAACAAATGGGTCGAGATATGTGTATCTTTCTTTATCATGCTTCAATGCTACGTGCTTTCATGATTCTATGACCTGCTGATGAACCTCTTCCTGTACTCAGCTTGTGATAGCAGCTTTGAAGTGCCACAAATATGACAAGAGCGTCCAGGTGACAGGCAGCGCTGCCCTCTTCTACCTGACCAACACAGACTACCGAAGTGACCAGAGCATCCGTCTGCGCAGAGAGGTGATTGAGGTGGTGCTCAACGGCATGGAGCAGTACCAGGAGGTCACTGTAAGTGTTCTTGTCCTGCATCTCACATCATATACGGTCTACACACTGCTGGTTCACAGGGTAACCATTGCTAAAGAATGTATTATAATACAAAATAACACATGCTGAACAAAGAATACAAACTAATAGAAACTTAACATGGGTTCATCGATTATTGTTGCTATTAAACGTCTGTTGACTTCGCTTTATAATACTGTGTGGGCGATTCTACGACAGCTTGTATTAGAGATGTCACGAGAACCGATACTTCGGTACCAAGTCGATGCCTAATTTCTGAAAACATGACAACAGGGATCTCGGTGAATGTTAACCCACCCTAGAAGCACTCTCATGCGGGCACCGAGTCACAAAGGTCCCGGTGGTACTTCCTCGGAGCCCCGAGCGGGCCACACAAAGCCACATACTTCAGATTTCAATGAGCACCGGACATAAGACCATGCATGCTATGTACATTAAATATTACAGTAGCCAACCCCATGGCACATACTGTAGATAACCCCCCAGCCTCAAGAGCTGCCATTTTACTTAATCTTTGATGGCAGTCTCAGCATACAACGTTATGAGCTTGATGTACCAAGCTTTTAATAACTGGTAATATATTGTATAGTCTGAAACGGGAGAACTTTGCTGTCCAGTTGAAGATGTGAAGGAAAGAACAACCGGCAGGTTATTCTGAGTAAATTACGTCATTACTTGTATGTTGTATGTTCAGGTTCAGAGGAACTGCTGCCTCACCCTGTGTAACTTCAGCATTCCCGAGGAGCTGGAGTTCCAGTACAGTAGGGTTAACCTGCTACTGCTAAAGATCCTGGAGCCAGCCAGGCAAGACGAATCTATCCAGCGGATTGCGGTGCACCTCTGCAACGCCTTGGTCTGCCAAGTGGATAATCACCACAAGGAAGCTGTGGGGAAGATGGGCTTTGTCAAGGTAAGTCAACCTGTGGTCGGAGGTCACATGTACTATATGGGGCATTACAAAACCTACCAGACATGTGAACAGTTACTTTCTAGTAGCTTTGGCCCTCATTACCAACACACTGTAGAGACGTCTGTGTCTAAATATTGTGTGTGTATGTATGTGTATATATATATATATAAAAATACTTTGTCAAAGTAAACGGGTAACAGGTTACTTTGGGGTTCTTGCCTTATTCCTTATGTGTAACAGACCCTTTGAAATAAATGTGATTCTGATGATCTGAAAAATGTTTCTTTTCCCAACAGACAATGTTAAATTTGATTCAGAAAAAGCTACAGGACAGAATGGTGAGTCTGACATGACCACGTGTACTCCTTGTAATTGGCAAGTTAGATATAATAACGCAGTGTCAAAATGGTTTGTTCATTATCATTATTATTATTATCATCATCATATGTAAAAGAACAGGCTTTCTATGGGATCCTAGGCTGTGATTTCAGCACTGTGGACAGATTGTGTACTGCTTATCCCTGTGTCTCAGTGCGACCAGGTGATGGAGTTTTCTTGGAGCGCACTCTGGAACATCACTGATGAAACACCTGACAATTGCCAGATGTTCCTCAACTGTAGGGGCATGAGTCTCTTCCTCGACTGCCTCCATGTTAGTTCTTTACACTGCTTTTTCAACCTTTTAACTTTCAAATATACCATTGTTGCTTTTTCCTGCTTCTCCTAAGAAGGGCTCAGTGAGGATCAATCTATTTGCATAACTTATTTTTGATATGCCATTTAAATTTAAGTAATTTTCCTCAATATATTTCCATAATTAGAGGATATTTACTGATAAGAACTGAGTGGATAAAGGTGCTTTAAACATTTATTCTAGACTGCCATCTAGTGGCGTATATGCAGCAGTGCCAATGTTGGAACAAAAACAGGTGTTTTCATCACACCGATCCTGTCTTTCCAGGAGTTTCCAGACAAGCAGGAGCTCCACCGGAACATGTTGGGTCTTTTGGGGAATGTTGCTGAGGTGCGAGCCCTACGTCCACAGCTGCTAACGCCACAGTTCATCAAGGTGTTCAGGTAAGTTACAGTCATCTACATATTAATTCTATACCATATGTGTTTTGTCAGTTTTCTGATGCTTTCATCATGTTTGCCCCACTCTTGCAGTAACCTGCTGGACAGCAAGGCTGATGGCATTGAGGTCTCGTACAACGCCTGCGGTGTCCTCTCACACATCATGTTTGATGGGCCAGATGTTTGGTCCATGGAGGATCCGCCAAGAGACACAGTAATGGACAAGATGTGGGATGCCATCCAGAGCTGGGATGTCACCTCCAGACGCAACATTAACTACCGGTGACTACGTCACGATCATGATCTACTGGGAAGGAATAACGTAATGGCATTTAGGTGCCAGTGTTAGTAGCCCACGGTTGTGTTCAGTATTTCCATGTCTCTCTCCAGGTCTTTTGAGCCCATCCTGCGACTGTTAGCCCAGAGCGTTTCCCCTGTGAGTCAGCACTGGGCCACATGGGCACTCTTCAATCTAGTCTCAGTTTACCGTGAGTATGTCTTTCTTTTGACCAGTTACATCTACATCCTGCTGCTGTCTTATTGCATTGCAGAGGCACGGCCAGCTCCACCTTCAGTACAAAATGAATATATGAAATAAAACAAATGATCTGCTGGAACCCTTAATATAATATTGCTATTCTGCTCTTCCAGCTGGCAAGTATTGTCCCTTGCTAATAAAGGAAGGAGGGATTAGTCTCCTCGAGAATGTTCTGGAGTTGGAGAGCTCACAGGAAGAGACCAAGAACATGGCGAGGTATTAAACAAAATGGATGAGGTCTTCTCCACAACACACACACGTGAACAATGAGTGTATGAAGCTTGTTGATGATCTTTCCAGGAAAGTCATGGAGCAGTGTGAGAACTTCAAGGAGGAACCAATGGAGGTCAACGTTGGACAAGAGGTAATGGTGATGGGACGGCGGGGTTGACTTCAGAGGCTGCGTTCCCCAGCATATACCAGGAAACCATCACAAGACCCGTTCTTCTGTCATCACCACCAGGGTCAATCGAGTGTAGATCAGAATTGTCTCGCACCTCCTTACCTGGCTGTTCGGACAGAAACTTAATATGTGGCATTTAGGGGTTGTGTGGTGCATGTTAATTTTTTGGTAGGTGTGCTTATTTTAGCTGCACATATACTGTACATCTCTCTTTGTTTATGGAGTGCTGTGTGAAAGGGGATGGTGTATTCGTGTGTCTCAGAGTGTGTGTGTGTGTACGCGTGAAATAATTTCTTAAAAGAACAAACTAGTCTGATGAAAGGACTTGATGCTAAAGAAACACATTAGATGCTTTTTTTGGCACCCTGCCGTAGACATCTAATAAATGTAAGGCCAACCGCTAGCTAGTCTATGAAAGTTCTCATTAATGTGCTCACTACACCAGCTCCTGCAACACTGGTCACTCTGTGGACGTGCTGGCCAGTCAGCTGTGGGCATTTTGTACAGTTCACATTGTAGCCATTTTCTGTGGGTCTTTTAGGGGAACATCATGTGATGTTACAGATTGTGTGGCACACTGACATTTTTGTTTTATATGTAAATACTTCATGTTTTATGTTTATCTCACCCTTTTGTGTGTATGATTTTAATATAATTGTAAACACTCCTGAGTTCTCTGTATTTAAATTGGTTTAGCTATACCTGGCACATGGTCGGTGATAATGACTTATGCAGAACATCCAATGAAATAAACATTGTAATCTAGCAATGCTAGATACTACATTTTTTTTAAATGGCCTTTCGTGTGCTGTGGTATCTACTGTACATAATAATCTTCATTAATGGATGTGTGACTGAGCTACACTTTTTATCTTGCGACCCCTAAAATAAGTGCCAGAAAGTGTACATGACTCCCGCTATCCCCAGAGGTGGTAGAAGCAAAACTGTCATATTATTAGATTTTTTGTTGTTGTTTGATGTTAGTAGCAGAATACATCAAAGTTGTATTGCCTACGTTGTACTTATAAATACTACTAGCAATTATGGCTAAAATCTGCTATTTCTAATCAAAATGTTATTTATATCTGAAAATCATCTCGTGACCCCATCATCTGTGTCTAGCGACCGCCACCTTCAGGAGCACTGAGCTAGAGCTACATGAGGGATAAATATGAAACGTCACAATATAGCTTACGGTACCGTACCTGCATCTTTAAACAGCAGCGTTATAGTAGAACATTATTCATAATATGGCCTTTCCACTGTTAAAATTATGTATGATCATTAGATAATTATAAACACATGAAATAAAATACTTATAATTGTAATTGTAGATTGTAATTGGAATATATAAGTCCCGTTTATTAAGATGGTTGGCTATTGGCTAATTCGTTTATTTATATTGTTTGAGTAACATCCATCGAAGTGTTTTTTACCGAGGCCAACGGAATCTATAATGCTATCAAATGGCACCATCAATTTCCTCACCATTGGTTCGTGGTGTAGTGTCTCTTTAAAGACAGGGCGGTTAGTGGATTTCCGATCGTCAAAAAAGATTAAACCTCCAAGTCGACGTTGGCCACTGCATCATCACTTCTATCCAGGGGACTCCTGCAGGAAAAACAACCTAGCAGATGTTATTAGGATCCTCCGTATGCACAGGCAGATAACATGGATTTTAATGTCAAGAAACTTGCTTCTGACGCAGGGGTGTTCTTCACTCGTGCGGTACAGGTAGGTAGGATATTTCATTTTCTCAGTCGTACCATATTGTAAATGCTGATGTAGCCCATTTGTTTTTATCACAGACATATCTGTAGTTTTTTAGAATCCTACAATATATTTTTACTTAAAGATACAATTTGTGAAAAAATTATGGAAGGGGCCTATTTGCTCTCTGTTCAATGACCACTGTCAACGTTGTAAACCGATAAAGGTTAAGCCTTGATCCATTATTGATGGCTGTCGTCGTGTATCGCGCAGTCACCCGGAGACGGATGACTCTACAGCACTACAGTCTATATATTATATTTCTATACTGTGTTGTGTGTGTGTGTGTGTGTGTGTGTGTGTGTGTCACACAAACATTCAACTGCATCTTCATAGCGGTGTCAACACAAAAACATATATACCTTCCTAAATTTGTGTAGGGATTATATTTGATTCTAGGTTAATGGCAGTAGTCCTAGGTTTTAAAAATGGCTTTTGCTAGTGGGACAGATGCGATTCTCTCTCTCTCTCTCTCCCCCCCTCCTCCTCCTCGATTTTTTTTGTTCGACACCTATGTTCCAACTGAAGATGTATGCTTGTACAAACTTAACTAAACTAAATTTAACAATGAGCTAGCCTGTCCAAATGTTAGTTTGGAAGTACTGCCCCAGCAAAACTATATTAAACAGATATGTCTCTCATGTATACAGTTTACAGAGGAGAAGTTGGGCCAAGCAGAAAAGACTGAGCTAGATTCTCACTTGGAGAACCTGATTGCCCGTGCGGACTGCACCAAGAACTGGACTGAAAAAATATTTAGACAAACAGAGGTTCTCCTGCAGCCGAATCCAAGTAAGTAACATACTACAGTATATTGTTTTTAAAATTTAATATGAACTTGTGAAGCCCTTGTGAAATAGACAAGTGGATACATTGTTCAGTATCTGTCCTCTGTGTCTGAATTTCTAACAAGGAAAATTCCCCACACACACGCACACACGGTATATTTTTATTGTGGGAGATATGCATTGTGTCTGTAATAGTATTCCCTGTTAGTACTGTCTAACCACTGGTATTTACACCTTCCATGCTCCAGTTGACCATACTGGTAAGTCTGTCTCATTTATCAGTGTGAGAAAAGGTCTTACTTAAGGGAAGTTGTGGACTACTTTATTCTCATCATGAGGTACAGCTTCTCATAAATGTGGATTAAAACCTCTACAGATAGCAAATCTAAATGTTTGTGCTATTTCTCATTCATATACTGTAGGAATGTCTTTCTAATCAAAATGACACTATTGCCACTACAGCATTTCCATCTGAATACATTGGTCATGTTACTAATGCAAATAAACTTACCCTGTTTGCTTATTGTCATATCGGTACGTTAAATATCAAATGTCAAAATGTATCTAATGCCTATCTGAAGGTGCCTACTTTTAGGGCACTTACCAACTCATAATAACCTGAACGACTATATGACTTGATCTAAACTCAGCAAAAAAAGAAACGTCCTCTGACTTTCAACTGTTTTTACTTTGAGTAAACTTAATGTGTGTAAATATTTGTATGAACACTTAAAGAGTCAACACCATAAGACATAAAC
>JAODTR010064021.1:0-16511 GCA_025399935.1 Amblyopsis rosae
CCGAGTGTCCAAAACATGCGGCCTCAGATCAGATGATACAATCACAAAAT
The DNA here is from genome assembly GCA_025399935.1 of Amblyopsis rosae. Lineage (NCBI taxonomy): Eukaryota > Metazoa > Chordata > Actinopteri > Percopsiformes > Amblyopsidae > Amblyopsis > Amblyopsis rosae. Next base: position 51 of record JAODTR010064021.1, read on the forward strand.
CGATCATCGACCTTCGACCTAGGGTGCACTGGTACCACGTACACTTATGAGCATTCTTATGTTCGAACATGGTATTTGTTATAGACAGTCCATGACTAGCACCGAAGTCCAACAGCAAACGCCCGCTAAGGTTTAGATCAGGGAGGCTGTTCCTCCCAATCACACCTCTCCAGGTGTCTCCATCATTGCCAACGTGTGCGTTGAAGTCTCCCAGTAGAACTATGGAGTCACCTACTGGAGCCCCATACAGGACTCCATTCAGGATCTCCGAATACTCCGAATACTCCAAACTGCTGTTTGGTGCATATGCACACACAGAGTTTTTCCCCCCACAACCCGTAGACGTAGTGAGGCAACCCTCTCGTCTACCGGGGTAAACTCCAACGTAGCAGCGCTCAAATGGAAGATTGTTAATATCCCCACACCCTTCCGGCGCCTCACACCATGGGCAACTCCAGAGTAGAATAAAGTCCAGGGTAACTTCTCTCTTTTGTTATTTAATGAAGGGTCTTCTGAACCATTCTTAGTCTGGCCCCTCACCTGAGACCACTTTGTCTTGGGAGACCCTACTAGGAGCACAAGACTCTAGACTAGACAACACAGCTCTCAGGGTCATAGGGACACACAAACATTTCCACCACAATAAGGTGATGATTCCCGGAGAGGGAATGACCTCCTAGGCCATTAAGTGAATGTCGCCTATTGCTGTAGATGTCTATATTCAGAAGCTGTAGGAGATACAATCATATAGCAGTTGCGCCAGTCCAAGTTGCCTTACAAAAACCTTACAAATGAGTGTTTACAACTGAGTCGGAAGATTGACTGTGGAAGCATAAATAGACCTGACAGGACAGGGTGATCCCTCAGAAGCTTTGCCACACACATTCGAGACACGTTGTCAAAGCTGGGATAGTGTTGTGTGGTGCGGTCTGCACTACTTTATTTTTGTTCCCATTTACAGAGCCAGGGCTGTGTAGAAACACCAGACTTCCACCACACGCAAAACGGACACATAACGGACAGTTTCAGAGAAGACGAAAAGAATATGCATAGTTTTATATATATACAAATACTCAAACGAATCACACCCCAATACTATTTGCATCGACCTACATTTACTTTGACTATACATGGTAAACACCCTATCTATGATGTGGTGAGGCAATGTTTGGTTTGGCACCGGCAACCATTGAGGCAGCAGCTATCAACTTTTGTATCATTTTTAGTTATAGCAATTTTCGTCTAGATTTTTCCTCTTAGCTCCCCCTACTCAGTATGTGTGTCTGACTGTGTGTATGTGTGTGCATGCACGTTTGTACAGGTGTGTGTGTGTATGGGTGTGTGTGTATATACTGTATGTGTGTGTGAGTGCGCATATGTGTGTGTGCATATACTGTACGTGTGTGCCTATGTGTATACAGTATGTGTGTGTGTGTGTTTCTGTATGCTGTATGTGTTAATGAGTATGTGTGCGCATATGTGTGTTTGTGTGTGCACATATGCATGTACGTGTGTGTGCGTGTGTGCATGTGCATTTAGTGTGTGTGTGTGAGTATGAGTGTATACGTGTGTATGAATACGTGTGCGCGTATTTGTGCATCTGTGCATTTGTGTGTGTACAGTATGTATGTGTGTGTACGAGCATGTGTGTGTGTGTGTGTGTGTGTGTAGTAGTGGGTCACACTGGTGACTGGTGGAGGTCTACGGTACACCAGCAAGGGTTTCAGCCCCCAGACAGGTGTCAGCCAGGTGGAGCGTGTGCCATAGGTGTGCTGTCTGGCTCGTGGCCTCGTCTTTTGTCTCTTGAAGTGGCAACGTCATGCCATCTGGAAGTGTGTCCCATCTGTCTTATGCTGCGTTCAGACGGCAAACACTTTCTGGACGGCACGGCATAAAAGTCCAACGGCAATGGCAGTTGCTATGGTGATGATAGGTCGTAAATTACCGGGTTGTCACTGACTGCCAGGTTCAGTCTTTCCTCCGCCATAGTTGACAGCGTTGATATGTCCCGCCCCCTCCTGGATTTTAATTGGCTGGCAAGAGATGTGACATTGACGACTCTCAGTGTGTTCCTGCGCTCTATGCGCTGAACTCCATAATGGATTGTATTGAAGATAGGCGATCTCAGCGCTAAATATGCGTTTAGTGGACACAGGCCCTAATATGTTCAGTAGTAGTAGCTTAGTTATGTGTTATGTCTAGAATGTCTCTTTACAGAATGACGCTTGCTATGCTGTTTGGTGCATGTGAAAATAAATTGACTTAATGTAGCTTATAGCCTACACATTCATTCATAATTTAAGCAACCTGTCAACTTTGTTTGCATGGCACTACTTCCACACTGCATTTGTAAGTTGTCTGTTCCATCTAATGTTCATATTGAAGATGCGGAAGACTGATTGTGATGTTTTCATAGATTGGTTGCAGTGTTTGTGTTACGGTACCAAACGGCATTGCTAATGCTGTGTCTGGTGTGAACCAGGTGTAAGGCATCTTGTTCAAGGATGCTTAAGGGCTTTTAACACGGAAAGCGGCATACCTCTATCTGTCCCGCCCCTCATCTGAAAGGCAAATGTACTGCCGAGAGTTGTGGAAGCGGTGCGTCTCATTTTGAGGCTACAAACCATGTAGATGAACTAAAAGATAAATTTATTAACCGTTTCTAAATAAACCTAGCCTATAAGAATTAAGACAAAATATGTGATGAATCTGATATAGCATGTAATTGGTGCATTTTTCACAATCGTTTTAAATTTTAAAATAATACCAAGTGTAGGCTATATCCAATAAACATGTCAGCATATTTAGCGCATTTTCTGTCTGGTGTAGGTAAGCCTGTGGAAGGCAAGTAAAAACTGTTAATTGTATGACAATCCTGTCAGTTGGTTCGGCTGTGCTGCTTGCTAGCTTACATGCCTACAAGTCAAGAAGGCGAAATGTTTGTCCTACCGCGCCACCTCAAAAGATTAATTTATTTAATCTCGGAGGCGGGCAGGCGTGTACTCGAGTCGTCCTGCTCTTTACACATTTTAATATTGTCCAACTGCTGCAATGTGTCAAATCTGTCTGAAAATCTGGAAAATTTACTATCCGGTTCTTTCCAGGTAAAAATATTGTTCATCCAATTATTTATCCAATATATCTCATTATAGTCAGAGAAACACATTGCATGTTTTCAAAATGTATGCAGTGCTAATTGGACCATGGTCAGAACAAACAAATAGCTATTGTGCTGTGTTTAATCATCTACTGTATCTTCTTGATTACAATTTATCTCCGAGCAACTATCCTGAGAAAATGAAGATGTGATGATGCATTGATGATAGGCTAATGATCCACACATGCTTGAGCCATGGCAGGCTAGAGCATCCTAGCTAATTAATACATAAATAAATACATAAATAAATATAAGTTTAGCTAAATGTAAAACGCAATAGTAGAGGCGAATATGTAATTGGTAAGATGGAGCTACCTGAGCCATCAACATCTCTACTTTCTTAATTATTCACCTATTGAAAAAAGCAGACAACAGTACTGTACAATGTCTACTGTGTTCAAAGCTGTAGCTATCGTCAGGGTGAGACCATTTAAAACGAACAGTACCAATGAGGGAGAATGGACGCACCTGGAGCTATAATTAGCAGGAGAAATGTTTGAGTGAGTGGCTACAGCAGCATAGAATGAGCTTCCATAGCAGAGTGTAAGGTCTGGAATCCTGCATTCATCAGTCAGATCTTTGTAAACAAGTAGCATGAACAAGTAGCATAACTGTCAGGTGTAAACAACTGAACACGTCACCAAACCGATGCAAGTATGAATGTACAAGTCATGAGTCTGTAGCCACGCACACACATATGCATATACACTCACTCACGAGCATGTACATACATACTCACACACACACACACACACACTCGATTACTCACGCGCCTATACATACACACACACACGCTTACAAAGGATTGCCAATAAGTAATAGTGTTTCCAGCCAATTAAGGAACACCAGTGGAGATGATTCTCATTATAGCAGCGATGCTACAGACAAGCTATGGAGATGATTTATCTAGTGTGTATGTGTGTAGCTGAGAACTGAGGAGAGTAGTGCACACACACACACAGTACCATGCTGCAGTACAGTGGCACACCCCTGAGTACTCCTGGCTGTCGCTAATGTAGATAGATCTCGCTGGCTGCCACTGTCGCTGACCGTCAGCACACACACACACACATGCACATGTGCAAGCACACACACACACACACACACAGTACATGCATGTGTGCACACACACATGCACATGCACACACAGATTCAGACACACGCACACATATCTAACATGCCTAAGGCCCAGATGTGTGATTTGATTAAATTGTTTTATTTCAGATACAGTAACTCCCCTCTCTTACCCCAACACACACACACACACACACACACATGCACACATGTAGGATGTCTTCTAATGGTTCTCTGCCAGAGCCACAGTAATACATTTGCATTATTGGACATTCTTTTTCCCGCCTATGGGTTTCTGTTGGGACAATGGCAGGCCTGTAATAAATCAGTCAATAAATCCATGCGCACACACACACCCATGAACACACCAACATACAGCAGGACCGTAGATGTTTCATGTCAATACAGTCCTACAATGGCTTCTCCACTGGCCTGTACTGCACGTGAATACAACCAAGCCTTAAGACAGCACAGTGGCTGGTCTTCCAACAATTCCATGCATCTAATTGACCCTGCAATAGGGTCACACTGACAAATCGTGCATAATCTACTAAAGTGGCTGCCTAATGGTTCAAGCTCCTGAGCTATGCCTGCCTATATCAGCATGTCATTCATAAGAAGCTAGTGATCAATAGCACTTTCACTGACGCCACACTGTTACAATGTAGAAAGCTATAACAGCTGTCAAGTTCAACATTTTGTGGATGCCATCCCGGTACAGCACATTTGAATTGCCTGTGCAGTTTATTGCATCTATTATCGAATGCTATAAATTGAGCGCCCATAACAACGTAAGATATATTATTATTCCATCAATCCAGTCCGACTAAGTCCTTCCCCTTAATGGACCTGCATTTGTGGTCTTTACTCAATGTCCCCTTTTCTGTACTCCCAGCTCAGTGAACCAGTGAGCCAATGTGTGGGTCCTCTCGGTTACAATAGCTCGCTAGGCTCTGTCTGGTCGTGCCACTCAATGAATCCATATTAGCATCATTGAACCCGGTAGTCACCCTAATTCTTAAAGCCATTAGCACACTGACATTAATGCTAATAGCTCTGACCCTGGGAGTAAGTTAACAGGCGCTGTTTAAGTGTTCACACATTTAACGTCTCAATGCTGACCTAAAGATAAAGATACACTATATGAGAAAACAGCTATAGCCTAGCACGCTAGGCCTCTCAGGAAACTTGGCCAGAGCTAACACTGTTAAAGATTAAGCTCATGTGTAAACTGCATCATTGTAATCCACTGGCAGCCAATATGACAGAGTTCATTACTTATTAGCACAGAGGGGGGAGAGAGAGAGGGAGAGGGAAATATAGCCAGAGGGAGGGAGAGAGAGATGGAGAAAGAGGGGAGGGTGAGACATTGAGAGGGGGAGAGTTGCAGATTGTTGTAAAGTTGAGAAAAGAGAAAGCAAATCAATAAAATAAGGATGAAGATGGTATGTAGTTGGTGGTCCAACAATTTTTAACAATATTTAAATTGGTCCCTTCTGTAGTTGATGAAATTCCTTGTCAAAACCTTCATGTTTCTGTAACTTTATAAGGTTACTCAAACTTTACAAATTTGTTAAACAAGACCAAATATGCTCAATAAAAAAGTTTAAATATAGGCCTACATATTTTAACAATACTTGCTACTACTAATACTGCAGGTTAAATGCTCAAATTAATCTGCAGAAATGTTTCAGCAAAAATTAAATCAAGTTTGAGGTTTTAAAATGAGGGGTGAGAACCAGAGGGTCAGTGACATTATTTACTTTTTGACACCAATGTTTCATTCCATTTCGTATAAATACATGGGCCCATCTGATTACAATATGTCATCATATGTCATCATATGTCATATATAAGCATTACAAACAGTTTAAAACTAATTGTGATAAACTAAAAATGTAACAAAAAAAAATTTCTCAATGCCAAAGTAAGTGCAGCTATGACCTTTTGGCACCAGCTGGCTTAGTATGTTCAGTGTACAGTATAAGTATTTTGGTTTTTAATAAATAACTCCAAATTGATTAACAATTCACCTGTGCCCTCTTGGCACAGGTGAATAGAAAGAGCTCATCAAGAGCTGTAATCTGATATATACATCTGTTTCATCAAAAAAGTCACTTACTTGGTTCTCACCCCTCAAAATGTTCTTGTTGCAGAACATATGGCTGACTCGGATGGTCCATTCTCATAGCCAATGTTTGAGCTATCTGGCTATGTTGTTGAGTCAGGAAAATAAACTGGAAGCAGGAAATACTACATGTTACCTTCCAAACAGAACACCTTAAAACTACCTGGCTGAGACTGGGTATATGATATATTTTGCTGCAGCAGTTTGCCTTCCAAGATCTTACATTGCAAACTATAGCATACTGATATTTTAAAGCAGGTTGCACTAAGTAAATATCATTAACTATGCTTTAGGTCACACACATACTGCAGGCCCAACTACCATGGTGGTCACCATGATTACCAATAAGGTTAGCATTAGCCTATCAGCTTCTTTTGCCAATTAGCATTACATAACATAAGCAATTTTTGCTAAACATCTGATAAATGCCCTGCAAGATCAACTGCACTATCGGGAAGTTGGGTATTAGATTATCATTTGTTGTTAGCATTTGCCACTCCCGTCTCAGTACTACTCAGTATAAATGTAACATCCGGCTTGGTGATTGTGCGACTACTATTTATGGTGCAACTGCATCTACGGTAGTAGTACTGCAGGTGTCAGTAGGTGTTAAAGAAGATTTATACAGTTTTTGTTTTATTATTGTTTATGTGAAAACTGTTACCGTAACTAATACATTCATCCCTATGCATCGGATAGGTTGTACAGGTGACTTTTCCATATATGTTGAAAAATTCCACTTAACGTGGAGGCAAATATATGAATGATATGTCTTAAAGAGGCTTTTCTGTGTGTGTTGGTTTGGGCATCTCTCTGTGTACTAAATGTTCTTGAGAGAGTGTGTTTTTTAATTTCAGATGAGAACAGAACACATCATGTTCTGTTCCTAGCTAATGTGTGTGTCTAAATGGTCTGGTGATAGGCATGTGCAGGCACACATGCACGCACACACACACACACAAGCATTCTTCAGGGACAGAATCAGTCACTACGGACTCCAGATAAATCTTCTGAACCCATTTTCAATCTGCTATCTTGTGTGTGTGTGTGTGTATGTGTGTGTGTGAGAGAGAGAGAGAATGAGTGAGTCTTTGTGTATATGTGTCCTTTTGATTATACAGCATCCAATTATTTTTATATATGAGAGAATAATTTAACGTGCCATTAAGCAGAATATGTTTCATGTTCATATCCTCTTATTATTTCAACCAATCAGAAGGTATCCTACTTCAACTACTATCAACTCACCAGCAGCAACATTATTATCACGTTTTCTCTTTAATTTGACCCAAGTAATGCATAGCATGACAGGGTTGCAGACACCTTTCTCTCTCTCTCAACAACATATTGTTGTTAGGTTAATTAAACTGAAATAGTTTTAGAATTGAAGGATTAATCTCTGATGAATTTGAAGTGACTTTTTGTCTGTTACCTAATTCAGCAAAACTTTAGATGCAAAACCTAATAGATTATTGAGTAAATGTACCATTCAGTTCAAACAACCCCATCACATTTGCTACTTTACTACTTCGACTAAATCGCACCTGGATGGGTTTCACTGTTAAATCCAATATGAATCGTCACAAAGTGCAGTTGCCAGATTTAGCCTAAATCCCCCATATAAATGTTTTGCACTTGTTCCATCAGCATCTTCTTGTGTCTGTCTCAGACTGTCGCAGTGAGCCAGTCTGGTAGGGGCTGAACATATTTCCTCATCACTCGTCACGCAGCCTTTAGCACATAACAAAGCTAAATGGGTGACTGTATATCCGTTACCCCAATTAAGCGTGCTAATGTGTGAGTGTTTGCAGCCTTTCAGAGAGTGTGAGCAAGTGCGTGTGAGCACGTGTGTGGTTGGTGTGTGCGAGTGCCTGTGTGAGCACTGGCACAAAGCAGAACTGAAGGCCTTGTGTGTATGTTCTCCCATTTCCACGCTCACTCTGTCTCTCGCTGAAACACACACGCACACACGCACGCGCTCATCCTACTCAAACAACACATGGAAACAGAGCGTGCACGGTGCGAATGTATTGCTGCAGAGGGAGTGAGCACACGGGAGGAGGAAAAAGACATGTTTTTGGTGCAGAGAGGTAGATGGAACGACGAAAGTAAGACCAAAGGAACATTGAATTATGGACCAAAATAATGAGACCAATGCATCAATTTCTCTCTCTTTCTCTTCATCACTGTCTCTCTTTGCTGTTGCTTTGTCATGAACACACTGTCTAAAATTAATCTATCCCCAAGCAGTCTATCTATCTATCTATCTATCTATCTATATATATATAGATATATATATATATATATATATATATAGATATATAGATATAATCTATCTATCTATCTATCTATCTATCTATCTATCTATCTTTTCAAAATAATTATCTAACCTCTACTTGTCATTCAGTTCACCTTTTGCAATATCAACCATGTTGTAATTATGTCCAAATTCTAACTGGATCCCTAATACTTTCTCATTCATTATTGACTGCTGGCGTGGGAGCTCTGAGTGTTCCAATAGTTACTTACTCACAGAGCAATAGGGGCTATCCTATCAAGAGGCTGTTGCTACTGTATATGTCTGATACTTGTTGAGCACCAAAAGCTTTAAGTCTACATTCATCATACACTTGATATAGCCTGGATAATATGGCATAGTGTGCTGTACTGTAGTTGTGTACCACATTTTCAGCTCAGTTTCATCTTTTTGAGCTGTGAAATGATACCTGCAAGATAATTGGAAAGTTAAGGGGCCATTCAAGTGTATCTTTCCAGGTATGGTCTTAATTTAGTTTCTCAGTCTGATACGCAAGAATAGTTCAATATTTTATATGGGCTTTAAATGTAGTGTCACCTGATTCACACTTGCTGCCTGCCTTTCCTGGAAAGTCCCATAATACATTGCTACAAGCACATACACTAATCGGCCAAACTGGTTTTATATTTGAAACTCTAAAACCTCTATAACTGGTTTTATTACGACTGTAATATGAAATGTGAAATATGAACATATGAGTCACGTAATGCAATATAGAACTTGACAATCAGTCTACAGGTGTAACGATACAGCATGTGTTTCACTTCATATACTAGTCCTACCGGTATACCTATTCTAGATGTAGTCTCATGCTGTGGCCAATGTTTCTCCTGTGGAAGCGATTTTGAATGTTCCCACCTTTTGCAGATTTACATTCTTGGCACAGGATTAGCTCTACTGGTGTAGAGGAGTTATGCCACGGAATAGCCAATGTCCCATTTTCATGGCTTGTAATAAATAGCGCCTAATATCATTATCTTTATGAAACAAAGTATGCAGCTCCAATCCTACACGTGGCACTTACACAATCAATTTTACAAACAGATTGGTGCAATGCACACAAATACACACACACACACACACACACACACACACAATGTGCTACACCATCTCTTTGTTTAGTTTTCACCTTGGCATCGATGTGATTTCTCTTAAACAATAAGAATTGTTGTCTGTGTGTGTATGAATGTGTGAAAGTGACACTACTGTGTGTGTGTGTGTGGGTGAGAGGGAGAACGTGCATTTGTTAAGGCTTCACCATTTGCTTGGCTCACTGTATTGTGCTGGCTACCATCCTGGACTGCCTTTTAAAAGCTAACGGACTACCACAGACCATATGTTATTACTCATTCACTAGACATTGTCTGCTAATGGTGGACAGTTAGCTGACTGGCTAGTTTGATGTACAGCTTGATGGACAGCTGGTTCAAAGTGAGAACATTTGTCATTTTCTGCAATTATCCTCTCTACTTAGAAAAAGTCTCCTCATTTGAACTTCTTTATTCATACTTGTAATGACAATAGTTTGATTTTGTTGACTTTGTTAATCTCCTTGTGGGATATGTCTATTCTGGTTGAACTACAGAGTTACACCTCAATGCCTAATGCAAGGTAGAAGATTAAAGTTGTTTTACAGGATACAAGATGCTCAAAGTTCATAAAATGACAGTAATGTGGTAGCAATGAGGGAACAGTTTACACATTCCAGCTTCCTTTGTGAATTTTTACTTGTTTACATGTGCAATAAAGAAATTAATATTGGCCTACTGTATTCATGTGTAAGCTACAGTGCATGTGCACTCATACTGTCTGCAGTGGCGGACCGTGCATTTTACAGCTAGGCCTTCAGATGTGTACCTGAATCAACTCACGCCTTAATACCAGTATTATGGTGCCACTGTTACAGAAACCATCATTATTACAATAATATTGTTAATAAATACATTTTAACTGGGCACTGCATCTCAGACAGGCATCTTATGTAGCAAGAATGATATGAGACAATCTATCGGTCTTTTAAATATGATCTTATTTCTCTTTGTGTTTTCGTTATAGAGTTCCGTTTCCTGGCGCACTTCATTGAGCTAGTAGATCCACTCAGGTTTCCCAAACGTTTTCAAAAGCACCGTTGCTTGTGTATGGTCGTGCTTTCGTGTCTCACTGCTGCTTTGGTTAGATAACTCGAGTTTTTCAAACCCTGTGTGGCTCAAAACACAATTTTGGTGTTGGAAATAATAGGCACATTACCTGCGTCGCAATTTGCAGTGTTTCTTGAAGGCTGTGAGTGAGCCAAGCCAAGGAAGGGCTCGTAGTTACCGGTACTGGATTGATAGTGGCAGACAGGACAAACCCTTTTTACGGCTGGGACTGCCTTGCTAGCTTCGTAGTTGGCCAACCTTTTCTAACGATGTCCAGCTTTTCTTGAATATCTGGAAAATGGCGTTGTAATGATCTGCGACCAATTCAATGTCTTCACCCCGGTCCGACTTTGTAGGCTATAAAAATTGAAAATGGTTTGGCAGGTCGCTATGTGATATTGCTACTTCGTACCAGAGCCTTACGCCCTCTTAACATCCAATCAAAGGACGTAAAAATGCTTACGTTATCGTATGGCAGCTAGATGGCTCCAGTGTTGCCATCTGAAATCCGATTGGTTAATTAAAAACAACAGTTTCATTGCTATTTAGTTAAAGTTACAAACGCCCGCACTGAAGATTCTGAAGGCCTCAAGGAAGATTTATTTCATATGGCAACACCTGATGGATGAAATATGATTGGATAAAAGCTCTGACATTAACATACTACTGGCAGCAGCGCAACCAAGAGAAAAGCTGTGAAATGAAGAGAATAGACTATTAGGAATAATTTAATACATATTCATGAAAATAAATATGAAAACTAAAAACATAAGTCAGTGATTCTGATGTGTTTAGGCCTTGCTGGCAGACGGCTCACCACTGTGCCCACCGTACCTTTGTACTGTGTACTATCAACTGTCAGTGTGTCCTACATACAGGATAACAATGAAGCAGTTAATGAGAGAAAGTGTGGGGAGAGAGAAAGCCATTTCCTCTACCAGGGTGCAATAAAAGTATCCCGAATGAATCATCAGTGAATGTGCAATGACTGTTGACATTGATTTAGTTTCTGCCATCACTCTCCTCACCATGTGTGTGTGTGTGTGTGTGTGTGTGTGTGTGTGTGCAATTTTGAGTAGCTGTTGTTATCAGTAAGCAAAGTAGTGTTTTATGCGGATGCATGTATTGAAAATGAATATATTTGATTTCACAAGACCAAGGTATACTGTAGTATTATGGTAACGGCCCCATTAGGTTTTAGCTCTATTTTGTAGCTACTATCTACATATATAAAGGTTTGTGTGGTATCAAATAGCTAGCTGATAATAAAGAAGAGATTTGCTGACTTGAGTGAGCTTGATTCAAGCATCTGGGCTACCTGACGTCCGAGGCAGTTGTTTAAACAAAAGTAATCAGACTATATTTGGTTGCAAGCACATGCAACAAACATCATGTCTGCTAACAACATGTTCTCATTCCCAACTCGTCAGAAATTGCAGCTTGGTCATTTTAACATGTCTCAATTGTATATTGATTATCTATCTACAACCAGGAGCTACTATTTGTGCTGAAATAGCATGCACATATAGCTAAAAATAAACCGGTGGTAACTCTGTAGTCTTGCCGTAACAGTCAATGACTGAAGTCTTCTTACTACGAAGCCAAAGGCTTTCGAACGCTTCGAAAATTGACAAGAAAGGTAATTGATCAAGCTGTAATTTTTGACGAGTTGGGAATGAGAATGTGTTGCTGCTAATCATAGAAATATTACATATTTCAGTTCTACAGTATATGAATCACTTTCATCAATGATCCTCATTGTGTAGATTTTTTATAGAATTTTTTTTCTTCTTTTTAGATTCAAGCTGGGTCGCCATGACGAGTGAGGAGTGTCCCGTGCCGCTGAGGAGTGTTTCCCCAGCAGGGCCGGGGCTGTGCGAGGACTACAGCTCGGCGCAGGCTGATGACATCATCGAGGAAGCGGGTCCGGCGGATGATGTCAGCATCAGCAGTGACCTGAGCGCCCTGGTGGTTCCGTTCCCTGAGCTGGCCCCTGTGGTCTTCTTCTGCCTGAAGCAGACCACGTGCCCTCGCAACTGGTGCATCCGGATGGTCTCCAGCCCATATCCTTTGTTACGTGGTGGAGGTGGCACGCTAATCACGTAGTAGTTTGTGAGTAGCTTGTCTTAGCTGGGCGGTAACAGCAGCAGAATGCAAAGAACGTGCTCAGTATCTGTCTGTAGTTTACACAAGACGTGTGCGTCCAGATAGCATATCGGCTAGGCTACATTGCTCCCCTGTAATGTGTCAATGTGAGCGTGCTGATCTTCTTAAATACGTAGTGAACTGAAGCAAAGGAACTCTTTATTAATGGTCAGTGGCCATTAATAATGACAACGCACTTTACAATTAGGGGTTATTGACTCTCTAGAATTATAAGTGTACTAAAACCATATACAATTCACGATCTTAGCCTCAAGGTGCTGTGTACCGTTCAGTATAATATTGCCATGTATTTCAGCCCCCTAAAATGTGACTGTAAATGTCTTTTTTTTATTAGGTAAGCTTAAAGTGTTGTAAATCTGCCTCTTAACTGTAACCAGACCCTATATATATTTATATAGACCCTATATTTTTATTACCTCTGGGCTGTACTAGTCCAATTGAGCCATAAACATGACCCTGACTTAACCTCATATGCGATACCAATTTACATAACCTATGCTAAGCTTAACAAAACAGGGATATTGCCGGCTACAGTACCCTTGAGCGATTTTGAGGCTCAGGCCATTGTGTTTAAATGCAGCCAAGACATTTGAATGCTTCTGAAACTTTTCGCCTTTCATTCCGTCACCTTAATCACTCCTCCCTTATCTTGCCGTCCTTGGTGCCTTGCCCTTTGAAAGAGTGGCGAGCCCTCTCCCCTCTTCCCCATCTGCATCCTCTGTTTTAATTCCTTTTAGCTCGTTAGGCCATAAACCTGAATTCACCTCTGATGAGTCTCTCAAGCAGAAATGTCACCTTCCTGTCAAAGTAAGTGTTGAGCTTGGAACCTTTGCTCAATTGCATTAAATGATTAGGAGAGGGACACTTTGCTTATGGCTGCTTTGTGGTTGTGTATTAATCTACTGTGATTATTTTGGTTCCATCACTAATGTATTGCTTCTTCAAACATCGGTTGGTTCACTGTTTAGATGTTCTTGCTTTTCACAAAGTAATACACACAGTAATCCCTGCTTTAAGTCATGTTTATCCACAAATGCGTTACAGTAACATGAATACAAAGCTGCGTAGCGCACAATATCCCCTGCAAGAATGCAGGGCGTGTTTTAAATCAACGTCACTTATGTCATCTAGCTGCTGTATTTGTGACACTAAGAGCTAGTTGTTGCCAATGATAAATCCATGCATTAGATTAGAGCAGTTTGTAGTGGAGAAGCTGTAAAGTGCATGGTGATCTAACTCTTTGAAAGCTCGTGATTTAGTAGAAGTGGAAACAGCGTTTGTCTTGGGTTGGGAGTACGCCAGTCACACACATGAAATGCGCAGCTCATAATTCACACAGAGAGCTACTGTAGGCTGACAGACACAAGAGTCAAGAGTTTTGTCAGTCTTTTTGTTTGCTTTCCACACTCTGGCTTTGATGTTCAGGGGAAAGTGGGCTTTAGAGGGATTTTACATTGCTTTCTAATGGCTGAGTTCTGCTACTCTCAATTGGACCCTGGACAAATGCTACACACATGGAGTATATGTACACACACACACACACACATGCATACATGCACACACCTCCAAATTGTATTTCACATCCATGTTGGCACAGAGTGTAAGCATGTTAAATGCATCTTTAGGAGTGATCACATGTGTCTGTGTACACTCAGCTATATAGCAGCTAACAACTATTTCTTTATGTAAAGAGTAATTGTGTCTTGAACAGAGAATATCATCACACACTATGTAATGTAATCCCAGTGCCTCTGTTCTTTGGTAACATAGCCAGGATGGACATGTGTGCATGCTTGTGTGTGTGTGTGTGTGTGTGTGTGTGTGTGTGTGTGTGTGTGTGTGTGGACCACAAACTATTTGTTTTGGTCTGAGATTCTAGTGCCCTTAATATGGCATCTAGTGTCAGAAAGCCATATAGGACCATACATTTTTGTGCATATACTAAGATGTAATAACGTAGTTAATACACGGCGTATTTGAAAATGACGGACCCAATATCAAAGGGCATTTCTTATTTCACAAGTTACAAACAGTTTAATGAGTTATTTAGTTTCACCACTCTCTTTCAAGAGACAAGAGTTTCATTCACGGGCGGTTTGTGGTTTCAAAGATATAGCAATTTCAAATTGGGTCCATCATTTTGAAGCACCCTGTATTGCTTAGCCAATAGAACAGGCGCAGAAGAAGGCAGGGGTTTACGGTGGGAGGGGCTCCCACAACATTGTCCTCTGACATGTGTACATAATATATAACACAATATATCTTCAGTGTGTCTAAGTGTCTGTCCAAACCAGTGTAATCACTGGCCCCCCACATACCCTGTCAGTGTCATCTCTGGCTCTCCACTCGGGTGTGTTGGCATTTAGAGATAGCGGCCGCCACCTCTGTCTCCACTGGGACTCATAACAGATTAGATGTGTCCCCAAGCTGCTCTCGCTCACCACCGATAGAGGAGCACGCTCATTGCTATGCAGTGTGCGCTCAAAGGAAGACAAGCACGCCAACGCACAAGGCCTGCAACCCATGTGCGCGTGCACGCACGCACACACACACACACACACACACCCACACAAGCAAACACACAATCGCAGATGTGCACACAGACATAGACAGCCTGCATGTTTAGCATCCCCGTGTAATACTGTAGCAGGACTGTGTGTGTGTGTGTGTGTGTGGGTGTGTGTGTGTGTGCGCGCGCGTGCACGTGCACATGTGTGCATGTGTATTGCCACTATGGTGGATGAGATTTGAGAAGATTTATCAGATGTGAAATTGGGTAATAAAGATCATAACCCCTGAATAACCAGACACAACATACTGTATAAACACACACACACACACACACACGCACACATCCACACAGACATAGATAAACACGCTTAAAGGTATAGAGTCAATGATGCTGTTTGTTAATTTGATCTCAGCAAATTGTCCCATAAAGTGCTCCCTTAGAAGCTCCGCACCCGACATTGGACTGGGATAGTGTTGTGTGGTGGTCTGCACCACTTTTTTTGTGTTCCCATTTACAGAGCAAGGCCTGTGTAAGAACACCAGGTTATTCACACAGAACGGAGAGCTATAGCAGCAGACCGTGAAGAGATACGTGCTGCGTTTGTGTGTTAGCTGACTCACATTGTCAAATCAGTTCAGTTGTATGTGAAAAGGCATGTCCAGGTTTACATACCGTACTGATATCACATTTATTTAAATGTAATAATCAGAATAATCAAAAA
The DNA here is from genome assembly GCA_025399935.1 of Amblyopsis rosae. Classification (NCBI taxonomy): domain Eukaryota; kingdom Metazoa; phylum Chordata; class Actinopteri; order Percopsiformes; family Amblyopsidae; genus Amblyopsis; species Amblyopsis rosae. Next base: position 16,264 of record JAODTR010064021.1, read on the forward strand.
CATTTATTATCCTTTTGTTTATCATAATTCAATAAAACCTGACCGTGACTAATAGTTTGAGTGTGTTTGAGAGCTATGCATATGTGGGTCAAGTACAATTATTATTATTATTAATATTAATATTATTATTAATATTAAAACGGGGCACCACCCACTCCTATTTTAATATCGCTTAGTAGTTTTACTACGGGGCCCGCAGGGAGCGAGAACTGCGGACTGCGCTTTAATATCAATCAGTCAAATATCTC
>JAODTR010064032.1:0-15000 GCA_025399935.1 Amblyopsis rosae
ATATATATATATATATATATATATATATATAATCTCTCAGTACGTACATGCATGCATGCATGCATGCTTCCTAATGCTAGCACCACACTAAAAGGATTATTTGCCCAATTGTCAGTCAGATTTGCCCCTCCCCACAATCGCAGGGCCGTTCCCAACTCGAGTCTAGTCAGAATCATCTGCCCAAATGATCCTGTAGTGAGTGCTTTACAGACCGAATATTATTGTTGCGACTAGCTTGCATTAGAGGCTTCCAGAATTGGAATCATAAATATCAAACATGTTTGATATTTACCACTTGAAACCCTGTAGTGTGAAAGGTACAGCGATTGAAACCCTGAGGAAAAAGAGGTGTTAGCTGATGTGTGGGTTCCCTGTTCGTTTTCCTCTGAAGTCACGTTTGACAACCAAGTTTCTGTGAGGTCCCTGGAGTCGCCCCTCTGAAATCGTCTGGGATAAACGCCAAGTGTGTGGTCCCGCATCTTAACTGAATTGTGCGCTTATTTAGGATTCACATATACATATAATATATGTGGTACCCAGCATTTAAAAAAATGGGTTGAGATTTGAAAATCCTCTAGTGTGGGGCCAACTTTATCTAGCCCTGTGTTAAGTACAGATCTTTCCTCTTTACTAGATTTCACTATGATTTCTACTGTAGCATGTACTGTACTGGATTGCTGATCTTTGCTTTCCCTCTGTATCTCCTCCAGGGGGCATCCATTCTTCTCATGTTGAACTCCTCTCTGCCAGATGGGCAGTTCAGGAAGGGGCTCATTGAATACCTGAACAAGTTCAGGGGATCAAACACAGTCTCTGATGACCTCTGGAACAGCCTTACCCAGGTTTGTGTACAGTATTTCAGTGTTCGTCCATCACGTTTTCCACAGCTTATTCCTGTATTCATTTATCATATCTTGCTTCTTCTTTCTCACATACTGACATTGCACATCAGGGTTTCACTACCGCTCTTCTAGTCAGTTTTCTGAGCTTCCTTCTGCACTCTTAGTCAGACATGTGGCTAAAGGACAGTCTCATGACATCTCACATATGGCTAGATGTATTGTCACCACACACAACACTGTGTGTGCTGTCTCAGGAACTAGCATGCATATGCGTAATGTGAACATTGTGACTTGTGGTGGTAGTGCTTTCATCAGAGTGAATACACATGGTAGATCTGCGTTGTGTATCTCAGCAGCCTCTCGCAGAGCTTGTTAGCATTAACAAGTTTCTTATGATGCTACAGTACAAACCTTCAGCAACACATGCCTTTCAATTTGGCTGACTTTACGTTAAATAAATTCTTCAAAAATCATGAAAAACATTTAGTTTATAAATATTTATTTTCAGTCTAAGCCTAGACAAAGACTAAGACAGTTTGCGTTTTAACGATTGCCTCTGCAGTCGAGCATGGTCATTATTCAGTCGTCTGCTGTGAATTTTGTTACAATAAAAGTAAAATGGAACTACACAGCCGGAAAATCCATGATGACAAATTCCCACAAACAACTGTTGCACAGTGCAAAATAGTAAAATAAAGAGCTACAAAGCCTTCAAGCATCTAGCTAGCCCTGTTGTAATGGACATGCAAATGTTGATTGTGTCGACTCGAGTCATGCTCAGCATGTAATGTAATAGAAAAGGGCTACAGATTACTCCTGGTTAGTCCCAGCAATACCTGCCTTATGCTTCTCTGTAGAAAAGCTCAGGTCAAGTAGTCATGTAGTGCTTTTTAAACATGTCCCACATTTAGGCAGAGGTCCCTCCTCATCACCATAACGTGTCGGAGATGATGAGAACATGGACGCTACAAAAAGGTTTTCCACTGATCACCGTCAGCCGCAAAGGAGGTCAGGTGACCTTCAGTCAACAGGCTTTCCAACTCACGGCTGACAATTCTACACACGGCTCTAGGTGAGATGGCACGTACTGTATGCCCGAACTAGGCTAGTACACTTGACACCCGTGCTAATGTATACAGTCACAACACGCTAAGCTAACAAGCTAAACTACTTGTGACTCAGAATGTGCACTCTCTCTAGCCTGTGGCACGTGCCTGTGACGTATGTCAATGACAGCTGTAGCTCGGACCCGTCATGTAAACATGCGTTTACTCTGAAGACCAAATCAGGTAAACTACTGTTGACCTGCCACCCGACATCTCAGGTTGACTTCTTACCTGGAATATCAGGTTCTTAGAGCGCGCGTGTGTGTGTGTGTCTGTCTGTCTGTCTGTCTGTCTGTCTGTCTGTCTGTCTGTCTGTCTGTCTGTCTGTGTGTGTGGTATGCTTAGCTCCTCTGAAGCTGGCAGACAGTGTGAAGTGGCTGAAGCTGAACTACCAACACACAGGCTTTTATGTGGTGGACTATGGAGAGGAAGGCTGGGCAGCTCTGGTAGAAGCCCTGACCAACAATGTCAATGTGCTCACGCGCGAGGACCGGGCCTCACTTATACACGACATGTTTGCTCTGTCCAGGTGTGTAGAAGCTATGGTTTAACGCTCCAAATACAGTACATGCGGTGTGTTCCGTCTGCTCACCCCACTCACCTGCTCTCTCTACATGACGTCACCCACCTCGCTGACAGACTGGGCCGCGCATCCATCGTTCAGGTTCTCAACCTGTTGAGATACATAACTAAAGAAACGGAGACCGCACCTCTAACTGAGGCCCTGTCACAACTCGGCACCATTTACCGGCTGCTCGACAAGAGGCGGGAACAGAATCTGGTGTCCCGCATGAGGGTACGTTTTGCACACACATTGCGCACGCTCATCAACTGGATTGTGCTGCATAGCAACATACATGTATTCTTTTGGTGACATACAGCACGTATATTAGTTTGTGTTTATATTGAGGGGGCAAATGGTTGTGTGTGTGTGTGGTCAAAAAGGCTGAGGAGAACCACTGACCTTTCAGACACATTGATGCACTTTGAAGTTAATGTTGTGTTTATGACAGGCGTACATAATGCAACAGTTTGGTGCGCTGATGGACAAGCAGACATGGGTGGAGGAAGAGAGCGTGTCCAAACAGGAGCTGCGCTCTGCCCTGCTGCAAACGGCCTGTAGTCTGGACCAGGAGAAATGCATTGAGAAAGCTAAAGTCTTGTTCAAGATGTACTCAAATGGGACAGCACAGTAAGCACCATACTCTTTCGTTTTTGTGTTTGGGAAGACAAGAGAAAAACCTGTTTCAAATAGCTGGTGTACAGTATCAAACATTGAACATAATATTGCTCTAGATAATAATCATGCCTGCAAACATGCTCAGTATAATTTTGCTAGAAAATACATTGCATTACTTTGCCTTGCTTACTCCGCAAACATTTATTCAGTTACCAGAAGCGTTAAAGTGTCACACAGACTTATTACCACGGACAAGTTATGTGTATTTGCACGTTTTACAGCCTATTACATCCATATAAGAACAGCCTATATCTGGTGCGATACAACTGTAGGCGAGATGCAAGCAATCCCACGAATGGCAATCAGTTGTCCGTGGGTGTACACGTTTGGCACGACATGCCCCAACCTTTCCCCCATTGTCCAGGATCGCTAGTTTTCACTTTTGTACAAATACAAATCATTTGGTGACACAAATAGTGGGCTCTCTGCACATCAAGTGTGCGTGTGTGTGTGTGTGTGTGTGTGTGTGAGTGTGTGAGCAGCATCCCAGCAACATTAATGAGATGTGTTGTTTGTTTCCATGTGAAATATAGGCTGTACAGCCCTTTAAGGCTGTAATGTGATTAAGGGATATTTAAATAGACTTGACTTGACATTTGTGTGTAGTTTTCCAGGCGACCTACAGAGGGTGGTGTTCTCTGTGGCTGCTCGCTCAGGGGAAGGTTGGTCCACCCTGCTGGAGATCTATGCACACACCACCAATGATGCAGAGAAGAGAAGGATTCTGCAGGCCCTCTCATCCACGCAGGATACGCGCCGTATAGTGTGGTGAGTGAGATGCAGAACAGATGGAACATTGGTTATTTAAGAAATAACACAGAGAGGGACTGAATATCAGCACGGCTGTGAATCGATCGTAGGTACGAGGCCGAAGATTAAGTGATTGAGTGAAATCCTGTAGTGTGGATTCTTGGCCTGATTCTGTGTCCGATTCTCCCCTCCCGACAATCGCGGGGCAAGCCTGGTCAGAACCGATCATCTGCCCAAATGAACCTGTAGTGTGAGGGGTTTACAGACCGAATATTATCGTTGCCGACTTGCTCAGAGGCTCGCACAATTAGAATCCTGTAGTGTGAAAGGTACAGCGATTGGAACATCAGTATTATTATAATAGCCAGTGAGCTGACTGGGAGTCTTAATAACGTTGCCATAGATACTAGCAATCATGTAGGGGATGTAGCCTACTTTCCAGGTCGTCATGATATTTTCTGTTTTCTCAGCCATGAGTTGACTTCATCCAGAGTTTTGTTTCTCTGTGCATGATATTTAGCACTCTCAAGTGCAACTACGGAAAAAGCGATCTGTGCATTGACAGCATGATTGACAGTCCACCTCCCTGTTTGTTTTGCTCACATTTCATACGTGAGTTTCTGTGAGATCCCATGTCCCTGGAATCACCACACCACTGTTTTAGGAGCATTTCTTGATGATTGGTATATGGCACATTGTGAATATATATTCGGAGCATGCACAACTTTGCATCAAATGTAAACGGAATACTAGTGAAATATATCTTTTCTTTCTAAATAAGGGCAAAAGCCAGTCTATTGAGTGCAGGTAAACATGCTCACTGTGTAATACGTACTATAATGTTAGTACAGTGATAACACCCAGTGTTTGTATGTGGTCTTGGTTTCTCCAGGATACTACAGGCAGGACTGGATGGGACACTTGTCCAGACGCAGGAGTTGCCACTGATCCTCAGAACTGTCAGCGAGGGCTTTGCAGGCCACTTGTTTGCCTGGGACTTTGTGCAGGAGAACTGGGATCGTCTGATAGACAAGTATGTTTCAAGACTCTGGTCTGTGTCTAACCCTAACAGAATATTTACAAGTATTTCAAGTATGTAAAAGTAAAGATATGATATGCGTTATAGGGAGTATTTTGGGTTTTGATCCAGTTCTGATTTACTTGTAGGTTTCCTGTTGGCTCCTTTGCCATTCAGAGCATTATCAAGTCCACCACCTCACAGTTTTCCACACAGACACACCTGGATCAAGTATGTATTTGTTGAATTGGTTTCTTTTTCCACGCACCTTGACATATCCGTTTATGCGTTACTGACTAATTAATGTGTTAGTGACTTATTGCCTTTCACTATTACTGTAGATCATGACGGGTACAGTATGAGCAGTGTCTCCCTTGCATCTGCTGTGCAGGTACAGGGCTTCTTCAGCACTTTAAAGGAACGGGGCTCTCAGATGCGGACAGTGCAGGAGGCCATAGAGACCATCAGGTTGAACCGCCGTTGGATGGACGCCAACCTGCCCACGCTCCGAGTATGGCTCTAATACAGACGCTCTCTGGCACATCGTCATGGCAGCATCAGTGTTTTTGCACTATCGTAGGACCGTGTCCCCAACTCCATTGATCTGATATAAGAGTAGCACTCAAAAGCCAACGTTTGTACCGAGATAGTAATAGTTTCCCTGAGATTGGTCCAATGAAAAGCGGTTGCTAGCTCAGGGTGGCCCCGATTGTGCTTCTTGGCGTGGTGCCGGCAGACACCAACCTAACACTCCTCACCCTTCATGCTGTCAACCAACCTCCTCATGTGCGACGTGACCTCATGCCCGGACAGACAGTCATGCACAACCACTGCTTTCACTTCGCCCGGCCCGTGGAGGGGTATTTAGTAGAAGCCACCTCAGCAATAGGCGGAAGTTAGTGTGTATGTGTCACTCAACATGGGTGCATTGCAGGCTCTCTTCCATCTGGAATAAAGTGGTGACGGGACCGCAGCTAGGGGCGCTGCTGAGATTATAATGTAAATGTGCCTAGAATGAAATGACATGTATTGCTATTAGAATTCACAGTCAAGCCTTGCGTTGGTTTCCCATATAGCAAGATGCACTCATTTATCCAGCTTTACTGTATTGTAGGAGTGGATTTGTTTGACAGGTTGAAATTCAATACCAAATACCAAATTCATACCAAGTGAATGTACCGATTAACCTTGCGACTGTGTGTACATAGGTTCAGTCGAACAACCAATGTGTCTTAGGGGAGATCCTTAAATTTATTTAGGAGCCAAAAGTTGCATTCACTCCTATTCATACACTACCATTCAAATGTTTGGGGCTATTTAGAAAATGTCCTTGTTTTTGAAAGAAAGTCTATTTTTTTTTCTTCTATTATTTCTATTTTGAACCTGTAATCTCACCCACAAATGCTGATGCTCCAGATTCTCACTAGCCTAAAGCCCCACCCACATTAGAAGATACTAGCAGCGATGTAGTGATGAGAGACAAGCATTAAGATGACTACAAATGGGAGCTGATACTGTTGACTTGCAGTCACTCATTTCTGGGGGTAAACATACAGAACAAGAGACTGGTTGCCTCTTGACAACTTTCATCTTGCGACTAGCAAATGTTGTCTGACAGTGGAATATGGCACTTTGACTGCTTCTTTAATCAACACAACAGAATTGCAATTTTTTTTCTAAATATCAACTTGGATTAGCTAGCACCAAGTGCCACTTGAACACAAAAAATATTGAATGGACAAAAAATTTAAATCTTTCCAAAGCAAGGACATTTTTAAGTGACCACAAACCTCTGAACAGTAGTGTAAATCCAGACTTGCTTTGACTGAAGTACTTATATTTTCTTTCTTTTTAAATTGTTGCTTTTTGTTGTTGTCAGATCAAATTATCAATACATTTGTAAAATGGTACTGTAAATATGCTAGGAGAGACTTCTGCTTGGGTTTTGATGTAATGTTTTAAGCATCTGCAGAGTTCTCACATTGTATTATAGATAGACCTGCTCAAGAGTCATGGATACGTTATACTCTGGAATCTGATAATTCATGTTCTGGAGAATGTTTGGTGTTTTAATAAGGGCTAATATGCATATTTAAGTTAGGAATTGTAGCATATAGAGATCACAAATTATTGGTGAAAAGAGCAATAGCATAGACTATTTAAATGTAAATCTAATTCAAACTCGGAAACAGTGGTGACATTAAATGCTCAACAGTATTTCAGTTAACGTCAAATAGTTAAGTTAATCGGTTAAGTCAAACTTCTAGCTTTGTATTGGTGTCAGTCCTGTACCAAAGGATATCACTTTCCTACATACGGGATGTAATATTTGTGATGAGCCCATTATGTTTGACAGTTTCTGCTATATAAAGTTGACTGGGGTCTTGTGAAGTCAGTTGCAATCAATCAAGGTTTTTCTAGACAACCTTTCTGCTCATTGGCAGGTTTCAGGTAAAATGTGAAGCTTGTACTGTAGCTGGACTGACAAGTTTGCATTGGCAGTAACCCTACCATCTGTAAATCCATCCCAGTTGTGCTTGTTTCTCCGTTTCGCAGAAACTATTGAAATCACGTGGCTTCTTATGTTGAGAATGTATAATGTAAATAAACATTTTGTGTTGAGTTTTAAGTTGTTTATACATTTGATTTAGGTAACATCTAATCACATCAATTGCTTCAGTACATTTGTCGTTAAGTGTGACACTGCTTTCTTCTATAATATAGTTTGGTGTGTGCGTGTGCATATAGGCAGCCGTAAACGGTGTCAGTGCTAGGAAGGGGGGACAGATTTTGGAATCTAGTCAGTCAGTGTCAGATTGCCGAAAAACTGTCCCCCATATCTAAAAGTGTGTGATGAATGAATGAATTGCAAAATGTTTAACAACTCTATGATTTTGTTAGCATATATTGGCCCCTATCTAGTAAGTTGCATGTGCATCAATTCATAATACCAGCATTAGCAAGGAAGGACAGTTTTCGTCAATCTCACTGATGCAGAAATTTGTGCACCGGTATAAACTGAGTGTTAAACAATGCGCGAATCACTTCCACGTAATTTGTCTAGCATATATTGACCCCTAGTATGTGTAGTAGCATTTGAATCAGTTGATATGGATGCCAGTATTAGAAAGGCCGGACAGTTTTCAGACAAGGGGAGTTTCAGGCAATCTCAGTGCTGCAGAAATATGTCCCCCACTATAAATTAAGTGCAACATGTTAATGTGTGAAACACTTAAAAAAAAATATAGCTATGCTAGCAAAATTATTTAGCTAGCATATCTTGACCCCTAGCATGCGGCCAAAGTAGCATTTGGATCAATTGATAAGAATGCCAGCACTAGGAAGGGGGGACAGTTTAAATTGCAATTGCCCTGGGCAAAAATTGCCCTGTTAGAAACTATAATACGTCTTACGCAGGCTCTTTTTCTGTCTGTTTCTGAGATGTTCCACCAAAGGTCTCTCTGGCACGTCATTTGGAATGTTTCTGTGATAGAATTTTAGTGACTATACTTACGGTAATCTTTTTTTATTTATTATAATTTTATATTTTTTCACTCAACATGTAGGCCTAGCTGCTATAGGAAATGCATACTCTAATAATGATGTATAAACATATTCAGGAGCCAGTCCATATTTTATTTTCTTTAAATGCTTACACACTAAAATGTAATATAACACATATTATGAATCATATAACATTTATGGAACAAAGACAAAATGCAAAAGGTGAGTTTACCTCTCCCAGACAATGGACAAGACTGCCTATAGCATTTAACTCTGTTTCACTTTCTTGTCTCCCCAGCTGTCCCAATAAGCATGGATGATTATTATTTTATTTTGTTTATATTTCCCAAATAGTTTTGATTTAATTGTATATTGTTTCAAAAATGTATATTCCTATGTTCAATACTATAGGAGAGCGGGGACGGATGAAACGGGAGACGAATGAAACACAGCGATTTTCTCAGAGCCCATACAAGTCTGATCTGTCAAACTGTAAGTATATGCAGCATGGTCGTTAATGCAAATTATCACGTGGATACGTAATACTTTTGTTGAGTTTTACCCTAAAAGCAATTTTAGTTAATGTAAAGTAAATTCACACAAATGGAAACATTTTTGGATGATACGTTGTGTTTATTGTTCCATCCATCCATCTTCACCAGCTTCATGACCATAGGTGAGGCTAGGAACGAAAATGGCCAGGTAGATCGAGAGCTTTGCCTTACAGCTCAGCTCTATTTTTGTCACAACAGTGTGGTAAAGTGATTGTAATACCGCTCCGATTCTCTGGCCAATCTCCTGCTCCAATGTCCCCTCACTCGTGAACAAGACCTTGAGGTACTTGAACTCTTTCACTTGGTGTAATGACTCATTCCCTACCCGGATTAGGCACTCCATCGGTTTCCGGCTGAGAACCATGGCCTCAGATTTAGCGGTGCTAATCCTCATCGCAACTGCTTCACAATTGGCTGCGACCCAATCCAGTGAGTGCTGGAGGTCACGGACTGATGATGCCATCAGGACCACCATCAGGAGACCAACCCCCACCTGAAACTAGTCAGACTTAATGCAGAGGATCCGTACACAGCTCTCGCTTTGGACATACAGGGATTGGATTGCCTTTAAAAGGGACCCCCTCACCCCATACTCCCGCAGCACCTCCCACAGTATCTCCCGGGGGACCCGGTCATACGCCTTCTCCAGATCCACAAAACACATGTAGACCGGAAGGGCAAACTTCTAGGCCCCCTCCAGGATCCTCCAGGAGCAACAGTAAAGAGCTGGTCCATTGTTCCATGACCAGGACGGAATCCGTATTGTTGTTTTTCAATCTGAGGTTCGACAATCGGCCAAACTCTCCTCTCCAGCACCTTAGAGTAGACTTTACCAGGGAGACTGAGTAGTGTGACCCTGTAGTTGGCACACACTCTCTGGTCCCCCTTTTTGAAGAGGGGAACCACCCCAGTCTGCCATTCTTTTGGCACTGTCCCCGACTTCCGCGCGATGTTGAAGAGGCGTGTCATCCAAGACATCCCCTCCACATCCAAAGCTTTTAGCATTTCTGGACGGATATCATAAATCTCGGGGGCTTTGCCACTGTGGAGTTGTTTGATTGCCTCAGTGACCTCCCCCAGGGAAATTGACGATGATCGCCCATTAGCCTCCAGCTCTGTCTCCACCATAGAGAGCGTGTCAGTCGGATTCAGGAGTTCCTCAAAATGTTCCTTCCACCGTCCAATTACCTCCTCGGTTGAGGTCAACAGCGTCCCATCCTTACTGTACACAGTTTGGATAGTTCCCCACTTTCCCCTCCTGAGGTGGCGCACGGTTTTCCAGAAGAAATTTTTTTTTTTCTTTCTTCATTCTTATAAATGATTGTAGTTTCATATTTTGCTAAATATCATAACTATGGTACTTAAACAAAATATACAACTAATGGAAAAAAAAAACTTTGCGACTTTTCATAAGTTATACAATTAAAATAAAACAAGGAACAGCATGAATTATTATGGAGTAGAAGTCGTTAACTTTAAAAAAGCTTGTTAGACATGTTAGACAAGGTTTGGCATTTGTTTGTACTGGCTACATTTTGAGCAACAGAGAACATTCTAGCATGGTATGTTATGTAAAAGCATGCAAGATCTTGATAGCATTTATCAGATGGGTGTGTGTGTGTGTTAGATCCAAGCTAAAATAAATAAATCAAATTTATGGTTACATAAGCAGAAAGTATTCACAATACTGTATTGCATTATGCTTTGCAACTGAGGGTATACCCAGAAACACATTTTACAATTTTTTGCATGACAATGAGGACCTATAATAATTAAATGCGTGCTAACACTGCATTCATAGGTCTATGGTATATACAATTAGATAAGGTGCCTCACCAACAGGTCCATTAATTAAATTAGCCTCACTCAGTATGACATTATGTATTGGCTTAGTAATAAGTATGTCATCATTATTATTTTTTAAACTTGATGTGTATAGATACATTGAACAGAGAAATGGCTTGTGGTAAGAGCTTTTTATTTTGTACAAAAATAAAATGTATTCTACAATTACAGTAATACTATTAACTAATAGAGAGCACAATATGATAATATCAGCAGATAGCAAGTTTAGAATCTGTGTGTATTGTAGTGAATTGACATTTACTTTAATCAGTGCTAATCTTCAACGATAACCTCAGTTGAAAATATGTTCATTTGTTCCGTCAGCTGGCAGGCTATATCCTCCTCCTCTATTCTTGCAAGCTCAAGTCTCAGCAGTTCTTTCTCATTTAGTGTTATGTCTTCCTCATTGTCTATTTGCTTCTCTGCTTTCTGTCCCTCTTCCACTTTCTCCTGCCTCTTGAGCTTCCAGGTGAAGAGCAAGTTCTTCTCGGGGTAGGTGACCTTAGCCAATGGCAGCTTGAAGATTGTTTTGGTCTCCGTGGTGATCAGAAGAAATGTGAGAGCAGAGAGACAGAAAGGCCACGTGCAGGCAGGCAGACCAAACTGTAAATAAGACAAACATGTTTAACTATCAACAGGGGTGGACAGTAACTAACAGTAACTAAGTAGACTTACTTGTACTTAAGTACTATACATCTTTCGAGTAGCTATTTCGAGTATACTTTACTTTACTCAGTATTCATATTTATGGAGACATGCTGTCTTCAAATCTAAAAGAAAATTGACACAAAACATTCTGAAAGTGAAGCATAATATGCGCAAACTTATCAAGGGCCAATCCACGGCGGGGACCCAATCTAGGGCACAACACCGGAAGTACATTTCCCATTCATTTTCTACATTGACTTTTCGTGAAATCCTTATATAAAGAGATTTAAGAATTCACTTGTGTTGGAGTAATATTTGACCAGGAGCATCTATACTTCTACTCAAGTAATGAAGTTGTGTGCTTTGTCCATTGCTGACTATAAAAACACAAACGGAGATACATGCAGAAAGTCTATACTGAATAGTAGTTGACTTTACACTTACTGTGGACATAAGGTTGGCAATGGCCGAGCCAAGGTACGCACAGAAAAAAGCTGTGGAGAGGCAAAGTATATAGTTTCATTGTAATGTTATGGCACATTCTGATCCAGATTATGTCTAATAATACAGTAGTGTGTTCCCATACCACAGACCACAGCGAGCAGGTGCACCTGCCAGGTGAGAGCATAAAACATTCCTCCAATAGCAATGCACGCCAAGACACAGTTGTATCCCCAGAGGCCGAAGTAAATGGCCTCAAATGGTGCAGCCAGAGCCAAGCCTTCAGAACAAACACACCCAAATGAACACAATTAACATGGTGGCCTGAAAGCACCAAGAACATACTGCTGCTGAGTAAGGCCACGTTCAGACATAACGTCTTTTTGGAAGCTGTCGGCCTCTTTTTTTTTTTTTTACATTATAACCCAAATAATAATCCTAACCGTTTTTTTTTTTTTTTTAATAAACGCTGCCGCTGGTTCATTTCAGCGGCTCTGGGTTTCTTCTCAGTTGAAAAAAGTTCAACTTCTCAGAAGAAAACGCCCTACGTCATCTGCTGTTTTGACAGTTGACCATTCACAAGCGGCGTAGTGAGACCTGGTTTTTCCCATAACAAACGTTTCAGCTGCTTTTTTTATCTTCATGAAAAATGCCCAGGCCGGTGCTTTTAATAAGAAAAAAAAGTTACCTCTGAACGCGGCCTAAGTAGGCTACATCATGCAGCTGCTATATGAATAGGGCAAGATGCTTTGTGATGTTTAAGTGACACACGGTATTAGTATGTCCTCTCACCTGAGACCATGCCTACAGCTGAACCAAGGACAGCATGAATACAGGTAATGGGAGAGGAGATGAAAAGAGAAATTATGAATATTCCTCCTGTCCAGGGGTTGTCACATCCGTACACCTGGCCTACTCCCACAGGCACGGATCTGAACAGCTAGACAGATTAAACACAGGGTATGTAATGTAGGTTTTTCTGGTGGTTCTCAAGATCAACCGTTTATTTGTTCCCATGGGGCAATTGGTTTTGCAGCAAGTACCACATGACATACACAAAGTTAAGCCAATAATTGTAAACATTCCTAAATAAAAATAAATAATACCCAGGTGTGGGTGATCTTAGGTAAGTTGTGAGTAAAATGTAAAAAATAAATAAATGTATAAAAATTAAAAATAGGAGTAAAACTGTACGGACCACATCTCATCAAAAATAAAATAAGAAATAGAATAACAATCGTCAGCGTCATCATCATCACCACCACCACTACCAGAATTGTGACAAAGGATCAGAAGATAAGATAAACGAACCATAAAACGCAAACCAAAAAGCTCACACCACAATAGTCCTCATATGCCCTTCTGGCCAGAATTTATTAGGGCAATAGCCGTGGGAATGAATGAATGTTTATATCTGTTATTCTTTATCGGAGGAAGTCTAAACCGGTGGCCAGAGGGAGGGATCTGAAACTCTGTGAAGGGGGTGGGCATCACCTGATAAAATAGCCTTAGCCTTCCGCACGACTTGTCTGTGGTACAAGTCATTGAGGTTATTCTGCTGGACGCCTATAATTTTGCTTCTGACCTTTACAATTTTTGAGAGTGATGTTTTAGACTTGACGCTGAGATTTCCATACCAACAGATAGCAGAAAATGTTAAAACCCACTTTTCTTTTCTTTCTTTATTTATTTATCAGGGACAACACAATAAACATTATAACAGGTTACATATAAACAAGGTTATAGTAATCTGGAGATAGATGCATTGAATATAGGGTTTGTAGCCTTAGCTAATTTGCGACCCCTGTCCCTGGTTAGACCTTAAAAAAAAAAACCAGCCAATAAATATAATCAATAAAAACAAAATAAAAGAAATTACAAGAGTAAAATATGATAAGTGCGACACAGTCTAATATTTACCTGGATTATATTTACAGTGTGTACTTGGTATCTGTGTCACCTGTATGTCACTGTACAGGCAAGAACAGTCAATGATCACATTTTTTTTCAGCCAAAGTTTTACCATATGATTAAAAGAGGTCAGATTAGTTTGTGTCTTTATGACAGTCGGTAAGGCATTCCACATGTGTATTCCTTTTACTGTAAAGGATGATTGACCAAACGTGGTTCTGTGATGTTCTACCTTGCATTTGCCACTAGCTGATCCCCTTGTGGTTATACTGACTCAATATATGATTTATAAAAAAAGATCATGAGGGTTTTATCCACCTGGAATTTGGACAATTTCTGAAGACAAAACAGTCGTTGCTGGGCCTTTTTACAGAGCAGGTCAGTATTAGCATTGAAATTCAATTTATTATCAATTATACTGCCGAGGTATTTGTATCTTTCTACACTGGCTACAACATGTTCTGTGGTTTCTCTTCGATGGATGTAATGTATAGGGACTTGTGACATTTTGGGCAAAAATTGGTTTTTATAATATCTCTTATGATATCAAATATTAATGTATGCGCTCACTCACTTTTACTTTATAATATGCAGAGAGATGGAAGGAAGGCATGGGATCACGTTGGCAGGTAGAGGATTTGGAGTTCAGGATTAGTTCAGTAATGGCATATTCAGTGACCAGAATGAAGTCAGAGAGGAAGGATGTACTGTGGGTTAGGGGCCTACTGACGTGTTCAGCAGGACAGGTTGTTGGCAGGGGTAGGGGGTGATTGTAGATAGGTGTGTTTAGCAAACATCTCTCAATATGTGTCCATAGGTATAATCCAGTTTGTTTATTTGTTTTTGTGCTATATCCGCAAACACAAACTTTTCAACTGCAAAAAAAATATTCATGCATGCACTTTATATTTTCAGATATGTTAATAATATTCACGTTTATAAATCAAAATCTTGGCTTGCGATCTGGTGAATCTGTATTTGTGGATAGAAGGACACGCTTGCACTTCCTATATTTACGCATGCAATTTTGAGAGAAATATTCCACAGTTTGGTCCACCTGAATCGCAACCGTAAAACTGGCTGATTCGCAAGCGTATCTGTGATTCACAAACGTAAAGTTTCTTCTTCTGCGCTAATGGCC
>JAODTR010064043.1:6181-16510 GCA_025399935.1 Amblyopsis rosae
TAATGTGAGTGAGTTATAAAGCCGTGGAACACACAGTGTCTTCTGCAGCAGACTATGTCTAATGTGAGTGAGTTATAAAGCTGTGGAACACACAGTGTGTTCTGCAGCAGACTGTGTCTAATGTGAGTTAATGGTGAAGCTATGGAACATACCTTTTATTAGCTAGGAAATCTGCCATCTGCGTTCCAATTAACCCAACCCCCCAGTGGTGGACAGCCCCCAGGGTGATGTTGTCAGCGTTATGTGCCCTGCTCAAGGGCACAACGAGCATACAGTGTGATTACATTCAATCTCGAGTTGAGGTTTCATGCCCAGAATTCAAAACTCGAAGCTGCCAGGGATTCTTCTTATCCTGATATTACATTCAGTAGCATAAACCAGAGGGTAAAGAGCTTCTACTGTTGGCCATTGACTATACTGGAGATCCTGTACATTTAGCTGTTGTTCATATGGTGGACATGGCTTTGCACATCACGGTTACATAACTCTAGTCTCACAGTGACTAGAGCTTACTTACGTAAAGTCTGGGACACAGCGCTGGCTAAATTCAGCAATACCCGCCTACTTGACAAGAGAGGTATTTTTATTGCCCATGCACGAGTTAACTCAATGACCAAGTCGGACGTTAAACTTGAAACTATTAATTTGTTGCAAAACTAAGGACTCTGGCTGTTTACAGGTCTTATAAATCTGTAAAGTTGGTAGGCTACGGTAAAAATAAATAAATACAAGTAAATATAGCGCTGCACTAGCGTTGCCACGGAAATTACTTGGAAATTACGTGAGTGACAAAGCTAACAGATGAAAATGAAAATCACTTCCCGAAAGTCTGTCGAACTCACAGGGGCATATGTATCAGACGTTATGTGATGTCATGCTACTGGACAGAGGAGGCTGAGACTAACCTCACCCTGTCTGTCCCCAGGGAGGCTGGGCCCTCCTTCAGAACTGCCACCTGGGCCTGGACTTCATGGACGAGCTGATGGACACGGTGACAGAGGCGGAGAATGTGCACGACAGCTTCCGCCTGTGGATTACCACAGAGGTGCACCGGCACTTCCCCATCACCCTCCTCCAGATGTCAATCAAGTTCACCAACGAACCCCCGCAAGGCCTGAAGGCGGGACTAAAGAGGATGTATGGAGGTGTGGAAGGCTTTTGTTTTTCTGCATGAGAAGAGCTCAGATGCAAAAAGCTCTAAGTCCATTTGACATCTTTTATATGTATTTTTTATTGGCAATACTTAAATAATTTAGTATGTTTTTGGAAGATATTACTTTTTATTCAGTGACACACAGCCTTTTCATTGTATTAAAGGTGAAATGAGTGAACCCCAATATGAAAACCTTATAAAGTTGCTAATCGCTACTTTTTTTCAGATAGACTTATAAATGTTCAACTTGACAGAGCTAGCAGATATGAACCTTTCCTGGGTTATTATGTGTCTGTGTGTGACTGAGACTCAAACGTCATATGATCATTACGTTTACTTTCATTCTGTTTTCCCCTCCAGGTTTAAGCCAGGACTTTTTGGATGTCAGCAACATGGTTCAGTGGAAGCCCATGCTGTATGGTGTAGCGTTCCTCCACAGCACTGTGCAAGAACGGAGGAAGTACGGGCCTCTGGGATGGAACATCCCCTACGAGTTCAACCAGGCAGACCTCAACGCCACAATCCAGTTTGTTCAGAACCACCTCGATGACATAGACATCAAGAAGGTACGAGAACACAAGCTATTACACTAAAGGGGCCATTGAACCAAAGCACTGTATTACGCTGTATGACTATTGTATATTATACTGTATCGTATTACATATGATATAAATGATATTCACAGAGCATGTATTCCTACTGATTATGGAGAAGATAATTCATATTATGTTCATATTATGGTGTACTGGTGCATTTATCTTTATTTTTTTCACGTCCCCAGGGCGTGTCATGGAATACCGTGCGCTATATGATCGGAGAGATCCAGTATGGTGGCCGCGTGACTGATGACTATGACAAGCGTCTCCTCAACACCTTTGCCAAAGTGTGGTTCAGTGAGAACATGTTTGGCCATGACTTCCAGTTCTACAAGGGCTATAGCATCCCCAAGTGTTCCAGTGTGGACCAGTATCTCACCTACATTCAGGTGAGTGTCTAGACACGGCCTATAATGTGTACGATTAGTATAAGTATTTTATTTTCTCCTGTTTTTCTATTTTATTTTATTTTAATATCATGGATATATTCATATGTAGTTTAAACATAGATAACAGCTAAGTAGAATAGGCATTTTACCTCCAATTTCCATATCACCCCTAGTTTATTAAAAGTTATATCATTATCATTTGTTTTCAAGATATATACATTTGGACTAATGAGGTACTTCTCGGGTGTAGTGATCCTATAAACATTTTTGTTATGTTTTAATATATATAATATATTAATATCATATTTTAATATTTTATTGTGGTAATATTATATTCATATTTTTATTATTTTTTAATGTAGTTATGTTCTTTGCTTTCTTTCACAGGGCCTTCCAGCCTACGACACACCAGAAGTGTTTGGTCTACACCCCAACGCTGACATCACGTACCAGAGCAAGCTAGCTAAGGATGTCCTAGACACCATCCTCAGCATCCAGCCCAAGGACAGCTCCTCCGGAGGCATGGAGACCAGAGAGGCTGTGGTGGGGAGACTGGCTGACGACATGCTGGACAAACTGCCCCAGAACTATGTTCCGTTCGAAGTAAGTTCTGTCTGTCTGTGTGTGTGTGTGTCTCATTGTACATAGACACATCTCAAATATACAGTCAATCACAGAGCTGCTATATAATGGAATGCTCTACAAATGTGCATTACTAAAATAAATTACATTTGAAAGAAACAATTAAAACATGTTTAATACATATATGTAATGTGTAGTTTTAATGTACACAACTGTATAAACCTGTATGTTATATGTACAGGAAGAATAGCTACTGTTACAAGGTTAGCTAACATGGATCCTAACAAACAAACAAACGTGTTAGCTATGGACTGTCTGAGAGCCACACATGTTATGTGGAGGTACTGTACGTCCTGGGTTACTATGAGTCAACCTGTGACACCCTTCCAGGTGAGAGAGCTTCTGCGTAAGATGGGTGCCTTCCAGCCCATGAACATCTTCCTGCGGCAGGAGATCGACCGCATGAGGCGAGTGATTGCCCTGGTGCGCCACACGCTGACAGACCTCAAGCTGGCCATCGACGGGACCATCATCATGAGCGAGAACCTGCGGGACGCCCTGGACTGCATGTACGATGCTCGCATCCCCGCCCGCTGGAAGAAGGTTGGTGGAGGACGGTGGTCCTCAGCCTAGTTGAGCCACAACGTTTAGTTTAGCTTGCTTCTGACATGTATTTGTCGATTTACAGTATTAGTAGAAAATGTATGAGGTGCACAACCATGTATATGTTGAATAAACCTCGCTAACCCTGACTAATTTGAAGAAATTACCAAAATATAAAATGTCTTTCTTTTGGATTCATCTCCTCACAAACCTTAATAGAACATTATTTCTGCTCATTGGTAAGAGGCTCCAGAAGAAAAGAATAGGTTACACACAGGCTTAGGTGTTTCCTTTTTGTTTTATTTTCCTCCATTGCGTTTTATGGTGTTTTATTTTGCACTGTTGCACGGTACCTCCTCATCTCCACAGACATCATGGGAATCCAGCACACTTGGTTTCTGGTTCACTGAGCTGCTTGAGCGTAACCGGCAGTTCAAAGCCTGGCTCTTTGAAGGACGCCCCAACTGCTTCTGGATGACTGGTTTCTTCAACCCTCAGGGCTTCCTGACAGCCATGAGACAGGTACGCACGGCACCTGGCTACTAGCTGCCAGCAGGCATGCCAGACAACAGACTACAACATACAAGCATGGTTTTCCTCTATACTTTCCAAATCTATTTTTGCTAACTTACTGTATCACAGCAGTAAAACACCAAAACCACCTCTTATGGACGCCTCTCACTGTGTTCCTTACAACATGTCATGATATGAAAGATTTTCTGTGGTTAGCTCCAGTGTTTCCCACTAATATATGTGAGTTCAAGTGACCTATCCCAAGCCCCGCCCATTCACTTGTCCTACCTAGTTACTGTAACTAGGCAGGACAAAAATGCATAGAAAGCCATTACAGAAAAAAAAGACAAGAGGTTCCGTCAGATAAAAAAAAATGCTCAACTGTTATTGGAGGACATGCAAAAAGGGGCAGGTCTCGGGATAGGTCAATTCCATGAGCTTGGGGTAATCATTGTGTTCCACCCCTATCCAACCACTACACCACCACCATCCTATGTTATTTTCCCTTTTTTAACCTTGAAACCTGGACAGGCGAGCACCATAACTATTCTTTTGGCGTGACCACAGGAGATCTGTCGGGCCAACAAGGGCTGGGCCCTGGACCGCATGGCTCTATGCAGTGAGGTGACCAGGTGGATGAGAGACGACGTCACCCAGCCCCCCGCCGAGGGAGTTTACGTCTACGGCCTTTACCTGGAAGGTGCCGGATGGGAGCGCCGCAGTGGCAAGCTGGTGGAGTCTAAGCCCAAGGTCCTGTTCGAGATGATGCCTGTGATCCGGATGTACGCTGAGAACAATGGTGAGACACGCGTGTGAAGCACAGGAGAGCGCGTGAGCGTGAGATGGCAAAGTGATTAGCACTCGAATGAGACTGGCTGTCTGCATGTTTAATTGTCCTGTTACTGGACATAAGCATCCCACACACCGTACAGATAATTCCATTTATCATGTAAATATCAAGCAGACTTTATTATTGTGCATTATTGTTCATTCATCGTTTGCAGCAAGCAATTTTTGTTACTTCGCTCACTAACACCATATATATATATATATATATATGTTGTTAGTGAGTGAAATAACAAATATATATATATATATATATATATATATATATGTGGGTGGGTGTGTGTGTGTTTATGTTTTCAAGCGTTCGCTATGTTCGCCAATTCTGAACGCACCTCAGATTAATTAAATGCAGCAAGGGCAGCTGGGAATTAATTAATTATCCACTGTTTGTTTACTCCAGCACAGCTTTTCAGATTTTCTATTTCATGACAGATGGGTACTACTGATATGTGTGTGTGTGTGTGTGTGTGTGTGTGTGTATGTATGCATAAGCCTGTACTGTATAAGCAAGTGTAGGCATCTAGCATTGTTTTTGTTTTTGTGTACCTCTGACTTAACTGTGACCGACGTAAACGGGAGCAAGTTGGAGTCACCCATGTCTTTATCTGCTCTGAGGCCTGACGAGGGCTGTTCTCATGAGAAATATAACAAGCCATCTTGTTGATTTTGTGACACCAAGGATTCTTTGTTTTTCCTCTTCGGAATTGAGTCAGAATGTTATTGATGGCGATGAGATCCACCATTGTGACCACAGAGCCTTCTGCTGTTCACAAGGCTACACTGAAGTGCTGAGAAATCACTCAAATGTCCCTCAAGTCCACAAATCCTGAGGTGGTATCTAATTGTGTTAGCGCAAACCACTAAGCTTTCTTTGTTTACTAGAGACATCTCATCTAATTGTAAATAATTTACAGCAAGTAATACTTTTTTTCTCAAAAGCCCTGGTCCTCAAATTAGCTGGTGGTTGTATTTACAGAATTGTATTATGTTTGTTAAAGTTAATGAATTTGCTCTGAGTTACTGTGTTCTAATATAGTTATATGGTGATAGTCTTCTTCTTTGTTAGCATGAGCTAAAGTCCTCATAGAGACTATTCGATTCCAACTTCAGCTTCCCTACATGTTTCTGCACCTGCAAAGAGTGACACCTAGATGTCTCCATTTCAGGTGTGAAGGACGCCCGCCTCTATTCCTGCCCCATATATAAGAAGCCAGACAGAACCAGCATGAATTACATCGCAACTGTCGACCTGAAGACGTCTCGTTCACCCGAAGACTGGATCCTACGAGGTGTCGCTCTGCTTTGCGATATCAAATAATGCTTTGTATTTTATACCAGCTAATGTCAAGTATTGTAGTTTGTTATTTCACATAGGCTCTATTGGTTATATTAAAGAGGGATAAATGGCTTTCCCCTGTATTTGCACTCCCAGTGCATTTCATGGTACATGGCACAGAATAATGTTAAACTAAACATAAAACAAAGGTTCTAAACATTGTGATGATAAATGATGAGGGCGCCTTCTTGTGGACTGCACTTAAAATTACTTGTGATATTTTTACACTGCACACCCAGCTTGTTTTGGGTCTAATGAATAGAGCTATGTTTTTTTATATATCAACTGTATTAATATTCTTATATTTTCAATTAATATTCCATAATGAAGAAGTACGAGTATTATGGAGCAGGTAGGGGTCAAGCATCCTTGGGAAAGTTGCCTACAGGTAGCCACGTTTGTCAGGGATCAAGCCCATAACATTTTGTCTAGGAGCTCAGTATTTATGAACAACGCTTAAATGTCTCCAGGGAAATCAGTTTAAATTCCTTCTGATGTGTGTTACAGGTATAATGGGGAGAATAAGGTCAGCTCAGAGTGGAACAGAAATGTAGAAATACAGTATGTCCTGTGATTGGAGGCATATTTAATGCTATTACTATTATTTCCTTAGCTGCAGCTGTGTCAGGATTAATTGTATTTGTGAAAATAAATTGTATTTTGATACACATTTGTAGATATTGCTTGCCACACACTGTGGCAATGTAGTGTGTCTGACATGTGCAACTTAATAATGCTATAAAAGGAAATCCATTATGTATTCTGTTTTATAATTGGTAGACTACTGCTGTGAACTTATTATATACATGTATGACATGACATTAAAGGTTAAAGGATCTCTCCTTGATGGTGCTAGTTATAGAACCACACATTTCCACCCCTGCGCTTATTGTGAAACAACAAATATATTCTGGTAATTTCTGCAACTACAGTAAAACATTTTCAAAGTCAAAAAGTAGGCAACAGTGGTTGCATCTTCTGAACATAATACCAGTACCATACCAAATTATTCAATGCAACTTAAAAGTGGTCCTATTTGACTTTCTACCACTAGATGTCACACTAAGCCTACCAGCATCTCAAATTAAATCAAATGCATTGTGGGCCACACACACACACACACACACACACACACACACAGGCCAGATATGAAAACAAAACATCAAGGAGTCAGATTAGACACATCACACACACAGGAGTGTGATTTCGTTCTCTGCTCAATTACTCCACTACACTGTATTTTTAAATAGAACATTGTGGTTTTCTGCCATATTAATGTAAAAACATATCACATAGCATAGATACCTTTATGCAGATGCCAATGTTTCCCCCAGCAAAAGGAAACTAATAATAATAGATTTAACAGATGATATTTAAGATTTTCTCATATCAAATCAGTAATATTTCTGAAGACTCCATTTTGCCTTTATGGTCCAATCTCCAGTGAGAATATTTTCTGTCAGCATAAGAGTATATGAGCCTTGTAAAACTGTCTTCAATGGTGGGTTGCACCAGCCCCTCCCCCAATCTACTGTATAGTGTGTTAAATATTGTTATCATAGGATATTCTGTTATGTTCAGTGTAGATTGCTCTACTGGCTCATAGTCTGTTTAGTATTCTGGTGGTATAACACGTCTTCACAGTAGCATTTCAGGGAGAACCTGTCACATGATGTGCAGAGGACCATCTTAGAGTCAAATGACGTAGGAAGCCGGGGTAGAGAAATGCAGCTAGATTCTGTCTGCTAGCAGCAGCTAAAAATAGCAACACCCCTACAGTTCCCTTTTTACAAAGACTGCGCCACACCATTCATTCACCCTTCCTTTTTCTATACCTTTCTGCACACACACACACACACACACACACACACACACGGATGCACCTGCGCACGCACACACACACACACACACACACACACACACACCCTTGTTTCTTTACCCTTGTGTTATTATTCAGCAATTTTCTCTGAAAACCATACACTTTAGTGACAACACTAAACGATATACATTAATCTTTACTAAAAAAGGGTTAATATAGTAAACTAACGCAAATCAGGTAGAGGAGGTGAAGTATTAGACTCTTAATTTCACTTCCTTGAAATAGCCATACAAAATCTGAAATTTAATAATGTAGTCTCTATAATGTATTAATAGGCTACTGTAAATAGAAAGTGGGGTTTTTTATTGTGTAGTCTTTACCTCAATGTTAATCGTCATGATGTAACACTGCCACCTGGCGGCCCATCAGAAGTGTTACATAAGCATCTGCAACATACATGCATTCTCCATGCTCTCCGGAGAGAGGGATTCCGCCCTGCGAGGGAAATCGTCTGGCAGGATCAGACTACGTTATAGCCTACTTATTTTCATATCTACATTAACATTGCATTCCATTCCAGTACCCTGTGCAATATCATTGGACTTTCAACTCATATGCCATTGAGAAGAACAATCCGTTCTCAGATGCATGCCATGCCATTCATAAAAAAATGCGTTCATATCACGTCGTCATTGGTACTTGTCACGTGGTATGCCTGGAGCAGGCAGTGGGTGTGTCTAATCGCGTGTGGTTTCATTCATAACTACTGTCGTTTTTCAAGACCATATTAAACTATGCAGACACAGCGAGTCGGCCAAATTGTGTGTGGACTAGCCTACTTCAAACAGTCTACAATGTAAGTGTCTGCTTTATTGGTTCACAACTGCTTATTTGCTTTCTAAGAATATGTAGCCTAGTAGTCTGTTATTATTTGGTTATGTAAGGTCTTGGGTTAAATAATGCAGTGTACAGAGACATGCAAATAGCCTACTACATGTGAAATGTTTATTTATTTATTTTCGTTCAAAAAAAACAAAAACAAATCTGGGCGCACACGGATACCCCAAGTTTAACCGACAGGATAGCCTTACTAGATAAATTAGCCTACACAACATCAACATATTGGTTATGCTCAGAATGGCTTTTTATGTATTCTCTCTAGGCTGATAGCATGCTAGAATGAGGACCAGTCATCAGCCGTTTATCGGGGGAAGCATGCTGTTGACGAGCATCGGCAGCTGCAGAAAGTCACTGTAGTCAGCATCCTATCTGCACGGCATAGGAAGGCTGTGTGGGTTCTATAATTCCAATATTCTAACAGTAAGATAGCATCTAAGATATTATATAAACATTATATTACATTATATGTTGGAGGTATGTCTAGTCAACACCACAAACCATTCATGTAGAACTGGGTATGAAGTTTTCTATTTTCTCTGCATTGCCCAGCTTGCCTCATCTGTCTACCCCAGTCAGTCTAGGACTAATATGCACCAAGCTAGTTGAACTGAAATTTAAATTATGAAATGTCTTATGTTATTTCCTAGTTATATGGCTGAGACACTCATTTGACTATTGTGGATTTGCCTATTCGTCACGCCCACTTAATAATCTAATTCCTATTCCAGTTGTTGTCTTTTCAACTAATTATTTTTGTGATAAACTGCAGACTATCTCAAACAACCATCCCCTATGTAACCTAATATAAAGAAGCTTTTGACAAAATGCCACATTTCTTCAGTGAGCACAGTTTCGTGCACTACTTTATAAAACATGTCACAGTGTGGTTGAAATTAGCCACAGAAATAGGCCTACTCATCTGCACCTAAACATCTGACACCCTCCCTTATACAGAGTTCAGGAAGCCTACACACATACCATTAGTTCTCCCCCATGCACATTTTAAAGGTAGGCTATAGTAATTAATTCTGGAGAACTTGTTAAATTCTAACTCAAATCAAACAAAAACACCTTCCATGCCTTCAATGCCATAGAGTGGTCCTTCAGAAGCTCCACCCCACACATAGGAAACACATTGAGAAGGCTATACTGTAGGTTATTGTTGTTGTGCGCACACACACACACACACACACACACACTCTCTGCTGCCCGACTAATCCACAACAATGAGCATGTGTTCAGCATCACAGCATCACAGGAATGTGCTGGTAATGAGAGCTGTAGTGCACAGGATTGCAGGCACGCGCGTACGCTCCCATGCATTACTGTGTATCCCCATTTTGAGCACGCTTGGTATTTTCACCAGTTTTCTGAAAGCGAGGCCAGATGACATTAACGTGTCGCTTGGTTGCGTAGAATGTGACTCGCATGGCATGTGAATGTGAGGCACCAGTATTACAGGCCTGTGTTAGGAAAGCAATCACCTACAGGCTCTCTACACAATGTGCTGTGGGGCGGGGAGAGAGAGAGAGAGAGAGAGAGAGAGAGAGAGAGAGAGAGAGAGAGAGAGAGAGAGAGAGAGAGAGAGAGAG
>JAODTR010064054.1:0-36066 GCA_025399935.1 Amblyopsis rosae
TGGACAGCCAAATTAATCACAAAGTCAAGTCATTTGTTGCATTTTCGGTTGCAATTGATGAGAGCACTGATATCACATATGTTGCTCAACTGGCCATATTCATTCGTGGTGTTGATGATACTTTGACAGTCACCGAGGAGTTCCTTGGGTTGGTACCTATGATGGATACTACAACAGCGGATGACATTATCAGCTCTCTCATTTGAGCGCTGGACAGGGTCGGAGTGGACTGGTCCCATGCTATTATTTTACTGGCCCGGTCCACTTGAGATCAGATTGGGCTGTATGTGGCCCCTGAACCAAAATGAGTTTGACACCCCTGGTCTACAGTATATAATCTTACCTGGTTCCTCACCTGTTCTTGGGTGTGCATTTATGCATGTTGATGATTAATAATCATAACCATTACAAAAGATTTAGATTCTGCAATAATTTTATTATACTAAGTACTGTGCTAGTAAACCATCAAATAATATCAGGTAATTTAAATGTAGCTCGTTTTCATTTTAAGTAGGCTTAGTGGTGAAGAAATACACAAATCAAATCAATATACAATTCTGATACTTTCATAAAACGAGAAACCTAGCGGTACCTAGTTTCTTGGCATTCTGACATGGACTGGGGGCTGACCGATGGGGCTGACTGGGCTATGCGAGGGAGCAAAGACCTGTATTGTGATTTCATAGCACGTCGGCTGTTGAATCTGTAGGCTACAACATTTAGATTTTGGCAGGTCAGACCAACAAACTTAAGCTGTGTACAAAAGTAAAAGGTATGAAATGTTGACTTGTTAGAACCATAAGTTAGAACCAGAGAACACACAGGCTCACTTAGAACTTTTTTTTAAATAACCAGAATGATACTACCTTGCTAAATGCTAGTCATGTATGCTATTAGCTAGCTGCTAACGTGTGTTACATGGAACATGACTTACCGAGATAGTTTTCTCTATGTTTATCGACTTTAACATCGTCCCAATTGAACTGGTCTTGGCCTCCTCGAACTCCTCCGGATCTCGAAGAACCGAACATGTCGGCCAAACTTCGTATTAATGTAAGTTAGCAGGTCACGGAAACTGTAGACAAAGCGGAAGCTAGCTAGCTAAACTATTACTTTTCACGTGTAGCAGCTATAGTTCTGATGGTAGCAAGTTCAACTACACTACGGTAGGCCATTAGCCCTTAGTCCATCGGGGTTTTTCGGCTGTGATCGGATGTTCCGTTATGATGTTGACAAAGTTTGCGCGAATAACGACTTTCACATTTACAGTACCGTAGTGCCAACGTTTGCGGAATCTGATATGGAAGATCTACAGATAAATGCGCGAAATAAAACCCTAGGTAAGTTAGATCACAAGAAAAATTGCACGTGAGACTAAAACACGCGCACACACACACACAAATAACAATCAAAGCTACCGGTATTGTTACATTATATATCAAAATGCTGTGTTGGCGAGTCAGCCGGGTCAATAGCAGGATATGTTGTGCCAGAGTTGTATCCCTGCCGATATTGTACCTTTCCATTTCGAGTTGGTATGTTATATGTTTAATATAATTTTATTTATTTTCCAATTACTTATTATAATGGGTTAACGTGTAAATGTAGGTCGATTGATGAAACGCCGAATTAAAATACACTCTTGAATGTCTCAAAAATAGCCAAACTTCGGCGTTGTCATCATTTTTCTGTACAACATACATGCACAGCATTTTTGGCCAATGATGATGACGTACAATTCGAGTACCATGGCGTCGTGCTGTTGCTAATGGCACTCACAAGGAAAAGGGAGCAGATCATCCACACCTCTAAACCACAGGACTAAAGTAGACGCTAATGTATATGCGATTTTTTTCAAGACTCTATTCGGGTAGGAAGACTTCGTTTTTCTCAACTAAGAGTCTTATTATTCACCATGGCTTAACACTATAATTCATAAATAGGCTTGGTGCTTTTGCAGGAAATAGAAAATATTTCTCTTGGAATGTACGGTGCGCGGTACTGTACTCAAAACCAGATGGAACATGGTCTGCAGCCTTTTCAGTGTTTTGAATATTTTATATTTCAATAGTTTAAATAATTAAGTCTACAACATGCGTTTGTCACACACTGTAATTACATGTTATTTAGACAGAGTTTGAGCATGTGCGTAGAGACTTATCTTTTGCATATTAACGTTGTATCTGCGTTAACTTTCAGAACAGTTAGGCTTTATAGTTGCTCGTTTAAGAAAAAAAATCTCAACTCAATTATTGAATACAATAAGCGTTCCTTGTGTGTTTTCATTGAACAAGAGTCAGACTGTATTTGGTAAGTACTTTAACTGAATTAAGTCCTAACATATTTCACATGAATACTATTGGGGTCAGGCTAACATCATATGATGTCAAATACACACTTCTAGCAAATATGATTCCACTTTGTACCAGCATTTTGTTGTAAGATCACAATATCATCATTTCCTGTCAGAGTTCACCATTTAAAAAAATACAACATCACTACTAGTCTAAATAGTCTATTACCGAGTAATGACAATCAGATGTTGTGAATTTTGCAAATGAGAAGTTGCATTATAACAAAGGCATCAAGTATTCGTAGCACTCTAATTAATTAGACTCACAATTCCTTGCCTCTGAAAATGATCTCCTGCACATTGTATTATCACAGTTGCTGTTCAGGCTAAACATTCAAGTGGCAATGGAAAATTACTCTGTCACTTGCACCTGCAAGAACAAACCTCTCTCCCCATCATTCTTCTTGTTTGATTTGGAGACAATGCTAGTACAATTTTACAATAGGTCTGATACATAGGCCTAAATAACAGATGGCTGCTTTCTTTTCTTAGACTGCACAGTAGCCATTTGAAGTAATCTCTTCTAATCCGGTTCTATTGCCGCCATCATAAGGGTTCTCCAATTAGGCCTAGTGAGCACCATGGCAACAGGAGAGCTTGCTAATTGTTTCTGCTTGTCCTGTGTGAAATGTTTTGATTGCTCATCTGATCAGTACAGCTGAATGCAATCAATCGTTACAGATGGTGCATCTTGAGGCAAGTCTTATTTGCTGACATCCATTTCATCTCTCATTACATGCTATGACACTTCGTTAAGTGCATTTAACCCACCCTACACCACACAGGATTTCAGCGGCAACGATCCATTGCGCCTCCGCTCTCGTTTGTCCCTTTGCTGATTCCGGTGCCTCTGCTCCTCTCCGTTAAAGCTATGGCTGGACCCAGGCCTGTGGTGATTTCTGGCCCGTCCGGGGCAGGGAAGAGCACGCTACTTAAGAAGCTGATGAAGGAATACGAGGGCGTTTTTGGCTTTAGCGTCTCTCGTAAGTGTGTATATCTCTGATGGCGTAGTAAGTAGTAAACTTGCTAAAACATGTTTACTATTTCCCCTCAGATACAACAAGAAATCCTCGACTGGGTGAAGAAAATGGCAAAGGTATGTTTGTTTGTTTACATTAGATGGAAATGTATCATTGAAACATATTTTTAAATGGTAATTGGGCTATGTTCTTCTCACTGCAGACCAATTGGATTTGTGTGGTCAGCAGTGTTAATTTTGATAGCGTTTTTATATTTAGTCTTAGGCTATGTTCGCTCTGCAGACAAATCAGATTTGTTTCTCAAATCATATTTAAATATAAAACTGTCCAATTTGTGTTCAGACATCACAAACCTGTACTCTGGGTTGCTGCGGTAGCTACGTAGGTGTCAGTATAGCAACAGATGCAAGAGACCTGAAGGTGCATAATCTCGCCCTCCAAACTGTCAAGTGTGGCGTAGAACTCCGCTGCCTCACCAAAACAAACCCAAAGCACTGAGAGGATTTAGTCTTTTGTGTCACTCGCAGCTGCACAGTGAACAAAACCACACAATGTACACCAGCCTCCTCCCTCCATCAAGTAATTTGTCTGGTGCAGGCAGTGGTCCAATGGAGGAGGCTGCTTTTCATTGTGATGTTTTTTTTTTTTTACACTTTTCTGTGCAGTGAAAGAATGGAGAGAGCATTGTGATTGACACAAGACACTTTGAAATCCGATTTGTGAGGCCAGAGAGCAGACTGAGATACATCTGACCGGAATTACATCCCAAACCACCTCCAAATGTGGTTGGGATCTGATTTTCAGAAAACCATGTGAAATTATAATTATACAATACAAAAATAATTCTGCTGTTCAGACTTGTAAAAATCATTCTGGATACATTCTGGACGTGCCAAAACATATTTTAGCTGAAAATATAGAAACTCAAATGCTGTGTATTTCACCAATGTTGTCTTCAGATTACCATTATGTGACGAGGGAAGTCATGCAAGCGGGGATCGACAATGGGGATTTCATTGAGAATGCAGAGTTTTCGGGGAACTTGTACGGGACGAGCAAAGCCGCTGTGCAAGACGTCCAGGCCAAGAACCTCATCTGTGTACTGGACGTAGACTTGCAGGGCGTGAAGAACATCAAGAGGACAGACCTCAATCCTATTTACGTTTCCATCCAGCCCCCGTCCATGCACACGCTGGTGAGGACATGAGGAAAGCTACATCTGTTTGTAGGCCTGTCACGATAACTATTTCTGTTGGCCCATACATTGTCCCAGATAAACAATATTATCGCCAGGATCATGTAAACAATGTTGTTCCTCTATTGTCATGTGACATCAATTGTTCGTTCTGATTGGTTAAAGCAATTTCATTGTTTGGCTAAGTATTAAAAATTAACCTTGAAGAAAAAAGAAAAAAAGGCAAATTTTCGCATTTATTCTCGCAAAAGTAGTTTGTTGGAATTGTGCAATCGTCTGGAAAAGCACCCATTAAAACCTTGAGGAAAACGTCTCTGTCTCTGTGTATGAAGTGCTGCCTGCGAACAGTCAGACGAAAGCCCAGAAGCAGCACAACATGGCTAACTTTGTCAGAAACACTTTAAATACAACAGGCAATATCATTGACGTCTGAAATATTGCAAAATAAGTGGCTATACAGCAGTAATTATCGCGACAGGCCTAGATGTATGCAAATTATGCATTTCTTTGTTGTCCTGCATGTTTGGTATTCATACTTTCAGGTGAGGTGTTTCATGTTGTGTAGAGCTACATCAGACAGTTGACCATGTAGATGTGTTGATTCCAGGAGAAGCGTTTGAGGGACAGGAAGACAGATTCTGAGGAGAGCATCCAGAAGCGTTTACATGCAGCTCAGGTGGACATGGAGATGGGTGAGGCATTGCTGCTCTAAAAGCTGTTCTACTATATCTCTTACCTTGAACTAATTCACCTTTTCTTCCAGATAAAGAACCGGGCTTATTTGATGTAGTAATTGTAAATGAGAGTCTGGAAGATGCCTATGGAAAGTTAAAAGATGTTCTTCTCAAGGTGAGTTATGGACCGTTTTCATTCACGGCAGTACATAAGCTACAAATAATGGGAGGGCATGTGCTGAAGGTGTAATGCCTACACACGCTTGAGCGTATCTTAAGACATCATATTAGCGATCCCTCATACAAATTGTACATTTCATTCCAGGAAATTGATAAAGTCAAGACGACCAATATGTCGTCTTAAAGGAAACTGATCCTGGCAGCACCAAGTCGCTTCACTCCTAAAACTACACACCTCTATTCTTGTTCCGAACATTCCCTCAGATGGTGGTCTGAAGTTAGCCCAGCATACCTTACTTGGAATAACGTGTGTTTTTAAACATTAGCAGTAGACAGGATATTACACCATAAATATAAGTGGAACCTTGATTCATATTTTTCTTTGTCTAGCAGCTGTTGGGATTTTGGTTTTACAAAAGGAAGTATTTAATTATTTTAATATTATTAAGATGGATGTTTTGTATATTTTGGTTGTAGTCCTTTATGAAGGGTTTTGTTGAGTAACTGCTTTCAGCCTTGTATGAAATTAAAATGGTGACCACTGACTCATTCCATCAAGTGGATGAACTGGCTTCTAAAGGATAGAAGACCATGCACATTTATAAAACAGGCTGTACATTCATGTGTGTAGTGTAATAATCCCCATGTACAGTAATATCATTGTAACTAGTTTGATGGCAACATATTGCCATTGTCAAATGTATTAATTACATATTTCCTGTTTATTGTCAACAGTAATGGGTAAAGGTTTTCTTTAAGTATGGCAGCATCATACTATTATTACTCCATATCATTTTTGTTTGAATATCATGTTTATTTGAACACTGACTATCAGAAACATGGCTGTCACAACGGCTCTCAGGACCATGGCTGCTAAACATGCAAGCCAGCTGTGCTATTTGTAAACACTTGTTTCAACTCCTTGTGATATGTAACTATCATTTATCAAGTTTAATATGTATGTGCTTGAGACTAGCAGAAAACATTAAACTGGAAGAGCTATATATCATTAAAGTTCTAAACCGTATTCATGCTAGATGCCAGTTCATAAATTTTTTCAAGGCCAACTGAATATTGTACCAGTGTAACTGCAGCTGTTTGTTTTACAATTGTACTGTATTTTTTTATAATGTATTGTACAATCCCACCTTTACCATAGATACATGTAACAAATAACTCATAAGGGAAAGAATATATCAAATCAATTAATCCTACATAGCCTATAAAATCAAGCACAGAAGACATCCACTTTTACTTGAAATATATAATGTTGGTTTGTTTGCCTTTTTCCTGCAAAATAATCATGTCCATTCCTCCGTGTTGTGTTCTGATCCCATTAGTAACATCTGCTGCTACAGTTAAACCTGTAAACAGAAGGTCCCATACTTTAAATAGTATAGCAATTGCTATTTTCAGTATGGGGCCTACTCTTTACATATTTGCAACTCACTTAATTTTTCCTGCTTATAAAAAATTATGTATTTTTAAGTGCAATAAAACAGACTTTCTTGTCACTTCGATGACATCAGTTTTTTGTCTTAACCTGCTTAATTCAGTGCATGTTCAAATTCAGCCCATGTAACGTATGTAATGTATGTTGGAGCAAGAATCTTCAGATTCTGATTGTGTTGACTGATTGCAGTTAATTTATTTCATTCAGATTCAACAAAGTACCCACACCTGTTCTCATGTACAGCAAAAGCACTAGTGCGTCTATACTAAAGTAATTACACAAATGTATGTATGACATTAAATAAGACATTTCAACAAAAACAAAATCTTTGAAGTAGTTCTGGTTTATATAACATATACATTAATAAAACTAAATGAAAGTACTCAATAACAAACATTGCATATAGAAGTCATGCTGCCACTCATCTAAACCTCTAAAAGTTACTTTTTAAAATTACAGTATTTAATATAAGTGGGTTTAGAATTCATTGCACTGCACGAAGGGCCAATACAACACTAATTTCAGTACAAAACTAACAGCAGAAGAGTTTGCTACCCACACTGATAAATAAACATTAAACATTATTTGACATATACCACAACATCATCAAATAAAGGTTGAAATTGAAATATGAAAAGCACAGCTTCCATCAAGCTGTCTAGACATTTCCCCCCACTTAAATTACTTTGGAAAAGGTACCTGCAGTGCACATTATGTGCATGAATGTACAACTGACCATTTCTATTTCCCTGCATTCCTTGGATTCCTTTCACAGGAATTATTACAAGTGTATGTGGTATTCTACCACAATCTGTACTATATCAACTGTACAGAGCTTTGACTAAAAGCAATACCTCTTTTCATTGATACCGTTATAAACATTGACATGAGTTTATGAACAGTCAACCTCCATTGCTGCTCTATGAGTGTGTACAAGTAGAATTGTAATCGTAAGTAACACAGCACATATAAACCGAAATCTTAGAAATTATCCAGTGCATCTGTTAGACTTTAGCCTTATTCATGTTCAGCTCAAGTCAAATGAATATGACTTTAAATTTCTTGTGATCAAGCAGCGTGAACCTGAAAACTTGCTGCCTACAGTGATAGAAGTCTAGCTGACGAGATCATTTAACTCCGCATAAGGCAGGAACAAAGACAGTGGGATATAACCCACGTGTCTGATGGTTATCTTCAAAATGGAATGATCTGTCCTAAGCAGTACATATATATGTTTAGAGTAGGGATATTCCTCTCCAAATGTCCCCAGTTAAGACTAAAACGGCTGCAGTAGCAGACCTCCTACAAATGCAGACATTCTAGTCTATTGCTTGTGGTGGCGATTCTTACCAATTTGAAGAGTGACAGGGTTCCCCACTGATGTGTAGCCATACGTCTGGGTGGACACCTGGGTTTTGTAGCTCTGCCCCCCACCTTCAACCCTCTGCACCTCGGAGCAGTACGAGGGCTTGACTTCAAGCTTCGCGTGGCTCACTTGGATTGGAACGTCCCCGCCCCTTCTGTCCCGTGTGGAGCTGGCCTGGGGGGCCAGAGAGGAGAAGAGGCTGCTGGACATGTGCTCTCTGAAGCGGCCAAAGAAGCCGTGTCGCTGCCTGGCAACCACGGGCCTCCCTACGTTGAGCAGCACTGGCTGGCCCACGGCCGACCCACCGACCTCTCTCTGCAGCACGGAGATCTCACAGGGCTCGTCGGCCGGGACACGCTTGTCTCCGGAGGAGCGGTAGGTTTCTCCTGCCTCGGAGACGTAGTCTTCCAGGTCTTCCAGGGTGAGGACGTCACCCTCCTGGATGCCGATCTTGGGCTCACGCAATCTGAGCGAGTCACGTTCGCCGTCATCGTCCGGTTCAAAGATGATCGTTTCCTGGTCTTCCAGGTCTTCAGCGTCCTCGCCGCCTGGGGCCGGGCTGACTGAGACCTCCTCGGTGGTCTCCACAGGCTCTCCAGGGGCCTCGTCTGCTTCCCAAGGAAACTGTGGCTGGGCCTGCTCCACCAGCTTGTTGTTGGAGTTGTTGGAGTTGGGGTTGTCGGGGGGGAACCTCCTGGGCCGTGCTCCAGCGGGAGTGATGGAGCGCTCGGAGCCTGCGGGAGAGTAGCCTCTCCTCCTGGGCAGCCTGGGAGACTTGTTCACCTTGTACTCTATGATCTCCTCCACCTCCACCCACCTGGGCTTGCTTTCCGCTGTGACGGTGGTGGCCGAAGCTCCGCCGGCCTCAGACACGTACAGAGTGGGAATGGTGGTCTTCCTGGGGGTGGGTATTCTCCTGGACCTGGCGGCGGGGGGCTCTGGGGTGGACGTCTCAGCGCGGTGGGCCCCAGTTATGGTCATGCCTGGAGACTTGTGCCTCTTCATACGCGTGTTCTTCACTACAGTGGTAATGGTTTCCTCACTACAGAAGAGAAACATCATCACTTTCATGCAGTTCACTGTAGAGACAGGGCTATCTATGAAAGACCAACACTAATAAAGATAAATAACACGGTTGATCATATATGAGTTTGGAACTCTGGACAAATATTGCTAAATATTATTCATTTTATTCACCTATTCCAAAAACATTTTTAAATCATACTTTTATCTATGGAACATATTTTGTTGCCAGTTTTCATAAATGTATTTCCTTAAATTATTATAAAAATAAATGATTAGTAATA
This sequence comes from Amblyopsis rosae, assembly GCA_025399935.1. NCBI lineage: Eukaryota > Metazoa > Chordata > Actinopteri > Percopsiformes > Amblyopsidae > Amblyopsis > Amblyopsis rosae. The sequence continues at coordinate 9,509 of JAODTR010064054.1, forward strand.
ATATTGCATCTTTGTATTAACAGAAACAATGTGTCACATGAAGAAGTATGAGGATGATGTGAAAGTATTAGATTAGATCAACACAGGCTGCACCATGGATCGAAGTAGTTACTCCTTCATGTTATCCTTGCAGACAAGCCCTTAACAATTGTGTATAAAATTCCACATGACTATATTTATAGTACATTAGGGGCCAGGGAGAGAGAGACATTAACCAGCCATGCAAACAGCTGAAGAAAACTAAATTCTATGGGTGTTTTTTGGCTCAATGTATATGGTTGATAGGGTCAGTATAATGTCCATAGTGTCATTGGAAATCTATAAAACCATGAACCTTGTTCCAGTTTCCTAAAGAAAGTACAGTTAAGCATTAAGCTTTCTTTTACTTGCCCAATAGCAGCCAGTACTTTTGACCCCAGTTACGATGGTCACAAATGAATGCAGAGGAACTGCATTATCTGGAACAACATGCAAATGAGCACACACTTACATGATAATGGTTTTCTTTGGAAGTTTAGTCTCTTGCTCAGTAACTAAAAAAGACAGAAAGGCAGAGTGAATGAAACTGTAATGGAAGAAGAGAGGTGATTAGCTACAGTATGACTAGGCCTAAATCAAACAGCTCAATTTACAGTTCAAGATACATTAACTGGATATTGGCATTATTGTAAAACGTGTTCCTTCTAACTAGTCTAACTATCAGTGTTAATATTGAAATACATATGCTCCTACCTTCAATGGTGATGGCCTGCTCTCCACTTCGAGCTACAGCCGAGGGAAGGATTAAGTGAGCACCACACTTAGCACTGCCCAGACGATTGGACAGCTGGCAAAATGCAGGGAATACATTTTAGGTTGTTGAATCATTGGGTGCCACCGAGTTCACACCAACCTTTTAAAAGCAGGTTTTCATGTGATTTTTCTCCTGTTAAACATTATTTCAACTGTTTGAATTGATCATTTTCCCCCTATGCATTCAGTTTTCTTTATTTTCCATTTTAATATTTGATAAAAAAAATGTGTTAGTAGTTGAAACATTTATAAACATTATTAACTATATATTATTTTGGAGCATAGGTGTCATTGTGGCAAAATACACTAAGGCTTTTGGTGCGTTCAGTAGACAAAACATTTGCTTAGTGATGAACTCTTTGAAATGGTTGTTACAGGCTACTTGGTCATAAAAGTAGCCACGTTGACAGATCCAATGATTTCAAAGACACAGTCCAGTGCAGTTTCATCAGCTCATTAAACGTTACAGCTCTCTGCCATGGTGCATGTCAAGTGACCCACCTCACACTCATAGTGACCCAGATCTCGCTCTGTCGGGCTCTTGACGATCAGGACCACCACACCACTGCGAGATTCACTGTACGTCTGACACTTCTCCTGGTCAGTGAGCAGCCGGCCGTCCTTGAACCACCTTGGCGATATCAATGAAAGCATGATCTTTATTCGGGTTTTCTTCCATTGACATTTGGAGCTCATAGTGTGAGATGGGATGGTGCTAATGACACAGTTGCTTACCTGATCTTAGGCCTGGGGGCACTCTGTATGATGCAGGTGAACTGGGCGTCCTCACCAGAAACAAAGATGGCATTCCTCAGCCTGTTTACAAAGCGAGGTGGCACTACAAGGAATGTGTCAAATATAAATATCTTATTTCATTCAGTTCAATCTGTCTATGTGTCTGGACAGCAGTGTCACAGTGTTTCACGTGGTCCAGTGTGCAATGTGGACACCTCTGTGACTCACTCTGAACGGTGATCTTTCCTAGCGTGCTGGCATTGCCAGCTGAGCTGGTGGCGAAGCACATGTACTGGCCAGAGTCCTCTGCAGACATGTTATCTAGGATCAGGGTGCAGGAGCCATCGGGGTCCTCTATGATTATGTGGTGAGGATCAGCCTCGACCACACGGCCGTCTGGAGACCAGAGATAAGCCACCGTAGTGAAGAGACACCAGCACTATCTATATAACCATATATGTGTATGTGCATGCACATACACATATTATAATATGATCACAATGAAAGAACTTTTAAAAACAGTTTAAGGGTGCAGTCACACATGCACATAATTTATATTCGCCTCCCATTCACTTCCATTATATATGAGCAAAGGTGCGAATAAAACATCCGCATCCTCTGGCGAAGCAATTTCACGTCTTCATTCCAGCTAGAGTTGAACACTGACGAACTTTGATCTAAATACCCAGCCTCAACCAACAGCAAAGACGTGTGGTTGTAGTTTTCTTATCGAGGCAGGGTGGAATGGAGGAGGCTTTAATTATGAATCTCCCGGAAGGAAGGCGATGGTCCGTCGCCTGCCCAGTCTTTGATTTGCAAGCAAGGCTACAAAGCAACAGAACAGTAAGATTGGAAGTGAAGTAGGGAAAATAAATCAAGTAAACTATGTAAATGATATACTGTTTAAATAACAAGCACTCGTACATACGCGTGTGGTCTCATCTTACCCTTGTACCAGGTGACCACAGGTCTAGGTACTCCTGTAGCTTTGCAGGCCAGTTTAACAGTCTGGCCCAGCTCTGCTGTTAAGTCTGCCAGGACCGCCTCAAAATCAGGGGGACCTGCCACATGAACACACCTTATTTCATACAGTCCTGTACGATGGTACTTTTACTCTTATGTCATAGCATTACGTGTCACCGTAAAGCATTATGAAATTACTTTAAATATCTGATTTTGGTTATGGAGAAGGTTGTGTGAGAGTGTGGGGAAAGAGCACTGCAAAAGCTATGTCAAAAACAGTGTGATAATCTGGCTTTTAGATATAATGGGTTCCCACTCACTCCATGCAGGCGTGCTGTAGCGTTGCTGGAGCTCTCGGAGGTCTCTCAGCCAGGAGTTCTTAATGACGACTGTCCGGGCCTGCAGGGTGTACTTCCTTACGGAGTCCTCGCGCTCGTGCCAGATCTCAAACGCCCGCTCGTCACCTTCCACCGTTTCATTCACGTCAATGTTGTTCAGCTGCACGCACACGAGGGCAGGGCAATGTCAGAACGCAGTCCAGCAGGAGCAACGTGCGCGGCACATAAACACCAACACATTATCACGTAGCCGCCACCTAACCTTCATCATGTTCTTGAAGACATAGGCCTGGGTGTCAGTGTTGCTGTCCCTTTTGGGTTTGCAGATCACACAGTAGTTCTTAAAGAGGAAGGCGTGGCGATTGTGGCCTCTAGACGAGGTCCGGATTCCAGGAGCCCCCTCCCACACTTGGAATGGTCCCTGGGAGGAGAGAACATGCTGCTGATGTTTTATGTCTCGACGGAGGCAGGGTAGTCTATAAGCTTAAAGGTGCGGTCGGTCGTTATGGAGAAAGCTTGTTGATATCAAAACAACAACACCTCTCCCTTCAATCCCATACGGCGATCCCTCAGAAGCTCCGCCCCACACATTTGAAACACATTGCCAAGGCCAGGATAGTGTTGTGTGATGTGGTCTGCACCACTTTGTTTGAGTTCCTATTTACAGTGCAGAAACACCTGATTATTTACACAAAATCAGTGTTTCGCAACCCTGGTTCTGGAGGCCCACTGTCCTGCATGTTTCAGCTGTCTCCCTGCTCCAACACACCTGATTCAAACACCTGATTCAAACAGACTGATAACGACCCATTCATGTGAATCAGGCGTGTTGGAGCAGGGAGACATCTGAAACATGCAGGACAATGCCCGTCCAGGACCAGGGTTGAGATATGCCGCACTAAATGACCTCCAGTCCAATTATACTGACTATCCTCCTCCAAAACATTCCCTACTCCTCCCTCTTATAGCCATGCTGGTTTATACATTCATATGGGGCTATAACACAAGGTGTGCAGCTATTTAGCTATAGCAGTGCAATAAAAACAAGGGCCACTCAGATTAGCACTGCTCACCAACGTCACAGTATCTATACGCTACCTGTCTAATAGGCTCTCCTAGCACATCCAGCGTGGCAGGGTAGTTCTCTATCATGGAGACATGGTGGGTGTTCTCCGAGCGCTGAGGGAGAGAGGACACCAGAGCATAGGCTTCCTCCAGCAGGCAGCAGTTCTGACCATTCCTCGCCTTGTTTCGGATAAGCTCCTGCATTGAAATAGAACAGAGGTGAAGATTTAAAGGCAGGGCCATTCTCGAGAATGCTTGGTAACTTCGATCTAAAATCAAAACAATATTCCTCCGTGGCCCTCCATACATAAAAATGCATGTGAATCAAATCTGCACAGAAAAATGCACAGAGAACGGTAAGATAGCGGAATGCGAGAAGATATTTGGTGAATTTGACATAAAGTGTATTAGCTTACAATTAGCCTGCAATAGCTGACTATACCTTTAATGGCATAACAAACGCAGCAAAATCCACACTAAAATACATTCATTCGGGGCAGAACACTACTTTTACATTGTCCTCTATTGGTGACATTTTAGACAAGACACCTAAAGCTCACAGGAAACATGCACTGTGATTGTACACTCTGGTCACCTTAAGCAGCGCCTTGTACTTCTGAATTCTCTCCATTGGTCGCTGGAGGTAGGCACCGATGTTCAGAACAGGAGGATCTGAAGGAGCCGCACTGGCCTGCTCCTTCTTTGTGTACTCCTGCATCAGTGAGAGCATTCATTTATTACAGCAGAAGACCATTCAGCTGGGGTCCTCTCGACTACAGTGGAGCTGTGTTACCTTGAAGAAGTGGTGGACGCTCTTGTCACCGATGGCAGACTCAGCCATTCTCTGGCCTAAAAGATACTGCAGGTACTTCTCGAAGCCATCCTTGTTCCTCAGGAAGCGCATGGCCACGTCGTCATCTGTGTCACATTCGCTGAGCGTAGCGAGGAATGAGCTGCAGGCCACAGGAGCGGAAGGGGGATTTAGTCAGCTAGTGTTCAGCATGTCTAAAATTACATACAGTCGTGAAAATCTCTGTCAAAGATGGATAAACACGAAGAAATTATATTTGTTAAATGATAAAATTATTTTCACGTAACACTGTCTACACAGTACCAATTCAATTATTTGCAGAAAAAGAAATTCACCACCGATATATGAGATATCCTGCTAACAGCCAAACGAATGACTCCACTCACTCGCAGTGGAAGGTCTTGATATCTTCAACGTTACGGAATATGGTCTCTTTCTGGGTGGTGATGTCGGTGGGGGTGTCAGGGCTCTCCACATCCTTCAGATGGTGGGACGTAAAGAAGTTCATCTCCTTGACAAACTCCGCTTCACCATTTATCAGGTCCTGAATCAGCTGCCTAGAAACGGGGAATGAGGAGAGACAGGTTCAATGGTGGACGCCTGCTGTATGTCTTGGTGCACACATATATATCTAGTAGTACATTATGATGATTCTCCTACATTATTCTCCTCCTTGCTCTTCTACACTTAAACACACATGCTTGTCTGCTTTACAGCACTCCTATATGATAAGTCAGTCTGAATCAGTCAGTGAAAGTCACTGTCTCTCTCCATATTTGCCTGTAAGACCATGCCACTGCAATATGTTGAACTATATGCACGGTAATGGACTTACAAAAGCTTCTTCTTGTATTCACCCTCTGAAACCTCCTCTGAACTTGCCTCTGGAAGGTCGCCCAAATCTGCAGACAGCTGGAATAACAGCACAGTAAATGAAACCTCTCCTTCGGCCACTTCCAAAGCCTTGAGGGAAATGTTGTCAAAGGGAGTGCAGGTTTTACATTATTGGGGCAGCTGTAACTGTTAACGTACTTTGAGTTTCTTGTCCAGGTATGCCGGTGAAACCCAGCCTTGGCGTGATGGGGTGGTTTTGGTGGGTTTGGTCCGGACCAGCCATTTGAGAGGATGGACTGAGTCCAGAACCTCAACATACTGACCCTCCTTCAGAGCGATGGCTTCTTTGTTGGCCATTGTGGGGTTGTAGTCAGCCGAAGCCACATAGATGTCAAACATCTGAGAACATAGCCAAACATGAGTCAGCTAGTCCTGCCAATCTGACTTAGCAGTACTATGCACACCCAGAGACCTACGCTTACGACACACTGGCTTTTCTATATGCCAGATGTTAAATAGAAATGGGCAGGGTTTAGAATTTCTCACACTGGGTCCTAGTACTCTGGAATGCATTACCTGCCGAAAGTCTAGACTCAATGTGTATTTGTAGTGTATAGTGTTCTACAAAGCCTAAGTGCAGTTAATATGCAAACAGTCAAACTGTGTGCTGATAGTGTGTAGTGTGTGTAGTGCGTCCCCATATCTGAATGAAGCTGATAGTGGGTAGTGCATCCCCATATCAGAATGAAGCAGGATTGTATTCTGCTGTTCTCACCTCTCCGCGGGCGTCGCCCTCATCTGACTCAGAGGAGGAGTCCGCTACGAGGGAGGGGGGGCGGGAGCGTCCGTGGTGGGGCGTCGGAGAGGGGGTCTTTGTCTCCTCGTCACTGTCGCCCCCCGGGACGCGTAACGAAGCTACGGCGTCAAGGTGGAGCGGAGCAGGTTAGGTCGGAAGAAAAACAACTACACAACAACATTTGGTGGTATTGTGGTGGCAGATATGGCAGTTAAGGCAACAGAAAACGCTTGTCACATGACCTCACGTTTGTGCTCAGAGAGCAGTAGATGTTTGTTTATTATAAGGACTCCAGTCTTCTATTTAATTCATTAACTGACTGTGTTGTGACTCGTGACTCTGTTCTATACATCACAGAAGATCTATGCATTAGTGCTGCAAAAATCCCACCGCACCTATGTGACTTCAAATGGGTCATATAAGAAGCTGTTAGTATTCATCATGCAAAAGGATGATAAAATATACGTGTGAAATGTATACATGTCTGTTTGTGAGCATGTATAGCAGTGCTTGGCAATTATAGTTACTGTAAATCCACTTTTACAAGACAATTTTAAAGGGAATTGTAAAGGCAATGCAAGAAAGATGTTTGACCATGTGTGGATATGTTGATAAGGTATACTGACATAAAACTGTATGCTTATTTACAATTAGTTCAATGTAACAAGTTCAATGTGTTTATACAGTATGTTCTGTATACGGTTTGCTCTGTTGTCTGAATTCTGTTTTCTAAGCACAATGGTCTGTGCAATCATAGTATTGCCCTGAATAAAAGAGTATTAAACACACATTGTTTTTAAATGCCATCCTTAACACAGTGAATTTAGAAAATGAAAAGGCTTTTATGGAAAACCAGCCGTCAACAAAACAATTTGGGGAAATACTGTGCTGTTGCTGTAAAGTTAAATACGCTGTAGATACATACGGGATGTTTTGGGCCATGATTTCATCCACTGGAACACTTCATGATTCTGTAAGGTGTCTGAATAACAAATTAATGACTTGATGAGGATGTGAAGGTTTGGACTAAGAATAATGTGGTTGTTATTAAAAAATTAGGAAATAGAGTGTATGAGAAACGGAGAGGTTTTGAGTCAGACACAGACACAGGCGTGAGCAATGCCGACATGGCACTAAGCATGAGAGCTGTAAAGAATCATCACTGCTTTTCCACCAGGGTTGTTAAATCAAACTGTTATTCAAGAATTACATTAAAGCATTAAGGACAATCAATGCTTTCTCTTCAAGGCCAAATCTTGAATCAGGTGTTTCAGTTCATTTGATTTCCCCAAAACATAATCTTGAATCATCATGTAAATTGGGCATTGAACAGAAGCATTGCATTATGGATTAAGGATCATTAGAAATGTAAGGAGTTTTTTTGTTTGTTGATATTGTGCAGTGCTCTAGCAATCATGTTAGCAGACTAACTAGCTTGCATTATGAGGAATGCGGCATACACACATATGATTTGCTGTTGATGTATGATTAACAGTAAGTAGCAATGTTTGGGAAACCATTAACCAGGATGTAGAGTATATGGTTAAGTAAACATATGCAGGTCAGCCACTGTATTATGTAATTATAAACCATATGCTTGCTTGTACTGCATAATCTAAAATCGTGAGGAAATACACATTCAATTACAGTAATATTAACCCCATACTATATGCTATGGTCGGTGCAGGCATGTCACTCACCTTGAGTGATTTTAGCTGACACCATCTCAGTTATCTGGGAGGTGAGCTTCATGAGAAACTCTTCTGTACCAACTTCACCCAGATATGGCATTTTTGTCTCTTTAGGTCATGGGTGGAAGAAGAAACATACATTATGAATATACCATTTATTATAAATATTACAATTACATTAGGTTAACATGTTACCTGACCTTTTGCTTTGCTAACATCCTCTTCTGGGGGACTAACCGTAATCCCAAGAACCCTGGACAGATAGACATGTTTCACTGTTATTTGATCTATTCAAAACAAGTACAGTGCAATTGTCATTCTGAACATTCTCACTCACTCTGCCACTTTGGTCTCTTGCTTTGGTCGTGGTGCTGTAAAAACAGGAAATATATGATTTACAGTTCATATATCATGGACTATATTATTAATAATATACAGTAGGCCTTGTTATAAAAATAAAACATTTGCAGAGGTATTTACAGTTGTAACACTGGAGGAAAACATACTTCCTGCTACCACACCCTAATTCATTGCGCATGTTATTCACTGTAATAACAGATATTGCGATTAGGTCAAACGGACACACCGTTGTTTTTGAAACTGGTTTCAACAACAAAGGTTATGCTGGACACAAATTGAAGCTAGTCCCTTTTGGGGCCTCACTGGACTGTTCCTCACCGTCGTCCACCTCTAGGCGAGCGGTACAGAGTGACTGTCCGGCTCTGTTTGTAGCGATGCAGGTGTAGATGCCCGTGTACTCTGGGCCCACATCCATTAGGATCAGGCTGTGCTGGCGCCCAGAGCTTGCTACTTTGTAGCCCTTGGTATCAGCCTTGATCCACAGGACGTCATCGAGTGACTCCTCCTTCAGCCAGGACACCAGAGGAGTGGGGGAACCTTAGGGAGCAGATATAGTGTCACATGTGTGCAGCATGGAGAATGGAGAGTGACCCCCTAAAACCCCCCTATTCTGTAATTGTTCTGCTGAGGGAAGCACCACTGTGACTAAATACAGAAGCATTACTGAGATTAAAAGGTGTAGTCAAAACACAAAAACACCTCTCCCTTCAATGCCATAGGGTGCTTCCTCAGAAGCTCCGCCCCCTTCAATACCATAGGGTGCTCCCTCAAAAGCTCCACCCCCCACATTCTAAACACATTGCTACGGCTAGGATATTGTTGTTGTGTGTGGTCTGCACCACTTTGTGTTCCTATTTAGGGAGCTAGGGCTGTATAGTAGTACCGGAACCTTTTTTCAGCATGCACAGAGAACAGTGTGATAGAAGACTGCAAGGGAAAAATGTAATTAGCTTACAATCACTTACTATACCTTTAAAAGGCTGTTACTCCACAATCATTCATCAATAAAATGGCTATGATATATTGAAAGTGCCTACAATTGGATTTTCCAAATACTGCTTACACTAGTTTAAAATGTAAGAGTATAACAAACCTTCCACTTTGACAGATAACGTGATGCTTGTTCCTTGTTTCACTTTTCTGTTATTGAACCTCTCCAGAAACCGCGGTGGTACAAGGGGTTCCTTGGACCCTAAACAGCAGTGTTGAGGTGAAGCAGGGTCACAGCATACAATATAAATATTTATCTTGACCGTGATGTATTAAAAACTACAACAGTGAACATACAGCTAGTGTCATACATGGGGAGGGGGTCCAGATTGGATTGTGGAGTCTTACAAATATCTTGGTACTGTGTTTGATTGTAAACTATAGTTTGATATGAACACAGATTCTATTTTCAGAAAAGGACAACAGAGAATCTATTTAATGAGGAAGTTTAATTGTTTTAATGTCAGTGGAAAGATCTTAAATAACGTTTATTGTTATTTTATTGAAGGTCTTTTAATCTTATCCTGCATCTGTTCAATGGATTATCCATTAATATCAAGAACAGCCTGTATGGCATCGTCAAGGTTTGCTCCAAGATCATTGGAGTCAAACTGAGAGACTTGTGTTCCGTCTGGGAGAATCAGACAAAAAGAAGGCAAAGAATATTATAGGCCAAACTAATCATGTTTTGTCTGCAGCATTTGAGTTGATGCCTTCAAGGTGCTGTTACCATGGTACCCCGGAGGAGAACTAACCGATATTCCAACTCCTTAATCCCTTCTGCTATCAGGCTACTAAACTCTGACAGTAATAATTTTAAATATGTTTTATTACTAAGATTACAGTTATTATCATTAATGTGCTTTACACTTTATGACATCTTGCAGCAATTGTTCTATTTATTTTACACTATTACTTGTCCTACTCTGACCTTGTTTGTTCATTTGCTTACTGAGCTGAGTTTGATGTAACGCTAAGTGTTTGTGGTTGGGGTAAGACGCAAATGAATTGCCCTCCTTGGGATAAGTAAGGTTTTCTGAATCTGAATCTGAATATAAATTGTTTAATTTATTTAAAAACAGTATTTGATATGTAGGGTAGATGTACCTTTCTTTGTCATTTCAGGAATAATCTCCCCTGGACCTGTTGGAAAAGACAGCCCATTCTGTAATGCTCAGTGGAAAGCAATTTTTACTTTATAAGCTTAACCAAATATTAAAATCCAAACATCAGCAACAGCACCATCTAAAGGTTAGACTTAGGTTATTACAATTGTTTTATCAGATTAGATAGGTCAATGGCTATTCACCGTGTGTATGGCATCACAATACCCTAATGCACCACATAGTTCTCACCCTCTAGCTAGATCCCTGTGGTTTGATTTTAGTGTTTGGTTATGCTTAACCATAAAGTAAGGTCAGATCTTGTGCTATGAATAGAATAGACATACTCAAAACCAGCAGTCTGGCAGAGGAGTAAGCTGAACCAGCTGCGTTGCTTATGTAAGCAGAATACTCTCCCATATCCTCCTTCCTGACTTGCAGGATCTCCAGGCCGTGGCCGTCCCTCTCGGCCAGCACGTGGACCCGCTCTGAGGGCCGGAGTGGGTGGCCATCCTTGAACCAGTACACCTTGGGCTTGGGGAAGCCTGGAGCGTATATAGCAAATACAAAATGTGTGTTTACATGCAAAGGTCAATCAGCACGTTTGCTAGTGTGTTGTTCTGAGATTTGAACCCACCCTTTACTCTGAGCTGCATCTTAGCGATGGGTGCGCCTGGACTGACGTGAGCATCGTGGAGCTCCTCCACCACTTGGGGGAGCTGTTCGTCCTCCGCTACAGACTCAAAGGCTTCGGTTTCCCTGCTGAGAAATAACAGAGACGTGAGCAGGAGTGTCTGAACACATTTGAACAGTTTTAAACACTTGTGCACTGTAAATATCCACGCAGGATATTTGTAAAAGGTAAAGGTACATTCCTAGATTCCTTGCAGTAGTGTTGCCTATGAGAGCAGTAGTACTAGGAGTGGAAATGTATGCCAGATAAAGGTATTGCTGGCTTTAACCAGGTGAACTCACCCAGACACGTCCTTGGCGCTGACGTACGAGGACGTCTCAGTGGCATCAGCTGCGGTGTCATAATCAGAGCTGCACGACACTGCAGAACCACAACAGACGCATTGTTTTACCACATTCCATGGGGGGACGATCACACACGAACCGATACACGTGCGCGTTTCACTCACTGTCGACCCTAAGTTCGGCCTTGGTGGCGGCGATGCCGGCGCTGTTCTCCGCCATGCAGCGGTACACACCCGTGTCAGTGGGCAATACCGTGGTGATGATTAACTGGTGACAGCCTTCCTGGTCCTCGTTGATCATGTAGTGGTCATTCTCATCCAGCAACTTGCCGTCCTTGAACCAGCGGACGCCTGGAGGTGGCTTGCCGATAACCACGCAGTCGAAGCTGACAGGGTACCCATCTTGGACGTCCTGGTTCTGTAACTCCGTCAGGAAGACTGGGGCGGCTGGGTTACGGGGACGAATATGCACATAACACATTATGAGTTGCGATACGACCTGAACTGAACTCAGAGTCAGATGAATGCGGTGGCTGTGTTAATGTAAACATGAACAAGAATGGGTCACAAAAAACTACAGTGGAAACGGTCATGGCACGCACTGGCCAACAAAGGCACATGGGTTGACGTGCTTGAGAAATGTTACCAGCTGGATGGAGAATATGAATGAGGAGGTGGCGAGGGGAGAGCCGGACATAGTTTTCCTACCAGGGTCTCCAGTCATGAACGCAGGCATTTGCTTCTCCTGTGTGGGCGTCTGCGCGCCGTCCTGCACGTAGGCCGTCTTCATAATGCGGAGCTCCACTTTGAGGGGTCCCGCTTCCAAGATGGCGGTCTGCACCGGGACACCCTGCTCCGTGAACATCTCCTGGAACCTCCGCGCAGCCGCTTCCGCCTCCGCCCGGGACTGGAAGCGTATGTAGATGTAGCGCTCGTCCTCCCGGTACGAGCGAGGGTCGGGGGCACGCAGCTCCCCTTCGTCGGCGCTGAGGAAAGACTCCTCCTCCTCGACGTCGGGCGGCACGCCGGTGCGTAGCAGGCGCCGCAGACGTCTGCTGGCCTGCCGCAGAGAATCGTCCATCTCGCTGCCCGACGAGCTCTCGGGCTCGCTGTCGGCGCTGTAGCCCACCGTCAGGGGCCGCCGGCCGGACGACTCTCGCACCGTTCCCACCGTCACCTTGGCGCTGTGGGAGCTCACGCCGAACTTGTTGGTGACCTCGCAGGTGTAGACGCCCGTGTCCTTGACGGTGATGGCGGTGATGACCAAGGAGCACGTGCCGTCGTTGTAGATGTCGATGTGGTGGTGCTTGCCGTCTGTCAGGGGCTCGCCATCTTTGAGCCAGCGCACCTTCTCCGGCCGACCTTCGGCCACGCACTCCAGGTGAATGGTGCCGTCTGGCTCTTTGGTCTGGTCTTTGAAGACCTCCTTGAAGACGGGGCGCATGTCTTTGCGCGCCTTGTAGCCCTTGAAGGCCGCTTGGATCTTGATGGCAGCCTCTCTCAGCTCAGGCTCGTCCTCTTTGCTGATCTCCATGACGCTGGATTCGTCTTGTGCGGACTTGACCGAGGTGACGGTCTTCACCTCGGTCTTCTGCTCCGTCACCTGGAGCTGGGCATAGAACTTGTCGGTGGACAGAGTCTCTGCCTGGGTGGAGGAAGACACCGTGGTCTTGCTGCTTCTCTTGAGGTAGGACACAAGTGTCGGGCCACCCGAAATGGACTCGTCCTCTGAGCTGGTGCGCGCGTTGGACTCCGTCTTCTGGAAGCTCTGCTCTTTCTCCGACGACTCCATTTCTACTTTCTTGGCCGCCGCCTTCTTCTGTGCCAGCTTGTCTTTGGCGCCCTTGCCATCCTCCTCAGGCAGCTCAGAGATGGAGTCCAGGGTGGGCTCGCGGCTCATGCGGCGTTTCTTGGCCAAGGCCTCCCACAGCTCATGGACGTCGCCCTCTGTCGCCGCCTCTGGGGGCAGACTTGGCTGGCCACCTTCCTCGGTGTCGCCGCCCTTTACTTCTCCACCTATGACCACAGTAGAGCACCCAATAATGCTTTGTTAAGTGTAGACACACACACAATGGATACAAACTCAATATGTATATGTTCAACAAGCCCTCTGTTTATTATAAGTACATTCTTCAACAAAAATAAACACTCAAGTTCCTGATTACTGGTCAGATAAGGGTTGATGGTCCACACATACAGTACATAATAAAACAACATCACTTCTCTGGTGATGTAGCATCTATCTCCAACTCTTCTACTTCTAGCACTCAGCACAGAGCAGACATACATTATGCGTTTCCATCTTACCTGTCTGCAGGTCTGGACAGGTCACTGGCTCGGGCACCTTGACAGGAGACTCTGTAACAGTTATATAAACATTAGCATGTCATGTACCAAATAAAGAATTCACTTCTATGTTAAAGGTATAGTCAGCTATTGCAAGCTAAAGGTAAGCTAATACACGCATATCTCCTCGCATTTCGCTAGCTTACAGTTCTCTGTGCGTGTTGAAAAAATGATATGGTACTTCTACACAATACTGGCTCTGTAAATTGGAACACCGCTCGTATAAACAAAGCCATAGTGCTACGCTTTACTTGAAAATGCATTTCTATATGTGACGCGCCGCCCGCGGAGGACTACGGAGCGATACTGTTTTGATTTGAGCTCTGTTATCAAGAATGACTGACCATACCTTTAATGCCAAACGTCAGGTACAATAAACGTGTCCCTCTGCAGCTTAACTGGCAAGAATCTACCAACTGTATCGATAACTAAGAGAGTCAACCTGTTACTCACCAAGCTGGACTGTCTGAGGAAGCTGAACCGGCTCTCCAGTTCCAGCTCTGTTGATGGCTGCCACTCTAAACCTGTAGCCACTTCCTGGGATGAGGTTGTCCACTACAAACTCTGTGTTACGCAGTGGTTCTGAATGGCATGGCAGCCAGAGAGCACTGTCTGCCTGCCTCATCTCCAGCCTGTAGCCCAAGATAGGACTGCCTCCGTCGTGTAGAGGAGTGAACCAGGACAGTGTGGTAGACTGCTCAGTCTTACTGAGGACCTCTGGGTCTTCAGGAGGATCGGGCACAGCTGTTGTGGAAGTAGGAAGAAGAAAAGGACCATAAGAAAAGGACCATCATGGAAGAATGAAGGAAATAGGAGCAAAGCGAATGAAGCAGCCATGTGTTATTTAATAGCAACTGTTAGCAATAACAACTGCAAATGGTTGCCAGACGGACACCCCCACACTCTACAGTCAATTTTTATATATATATATATATAGTATATTTATTTTTTCTAATATAATCACATAACATCAAATTACTGCAGCATTATATTCACAGCAAGACAATTGCTTTGTGGTACTTAGACACAACTGCGTGACCATAGTCCCTCAATTACCACAGTGACACCTTCAAACAGGACAGGAAGACACACTGTATACTGTACACTGAATGGTAAACACTCAGTGTACAGTGTATATTCTAACAGTCCTTACTGATGACGGTGAGAGTGCCTATGGAGAGAGCATCTCGTGCTGCGAATGTGATTTCCTGCGGTGGCATGAGAGGGGTCTGTCTCAGGATGAGGTGGTAGAGACATCCGTCGGCCCTCATGCCCCAGGTGTCGCTGGCCTTAAGCTCGACACCGTTAGCATACCAGGCAACCTCCGACACCGGGATACGCTCATTCAGCTCAACGCAAAACTCAACCTTCTCTCCAACTGTAGCCACCTGGTCCTCCAGACCCTTAATGATGTTGAGCTGCCAGCCTAGATACACAAACAGCATATTAAATTACCTTTGTCTTTACAGCATTATACATGCATTACATAAGCTATATGACATTAAAGGCCCTGTACAGACACACGGGTGAGCTATTAAGATGAATAGCTCTCTGCTCGGAATAAAGCTGAGCAGAGTATAGCAAACAGGGCTTAGTGATGGCTAAGTTAACGGGGGACTCACCCTTGACTGATTGATCAGTTAGCAACAGTATCTACGGGGGGCAGGGCTTAGTGATAGGTAAGTTAACGGGGGACTCTCCATTGACTGATTGATCAGTTAGCAACAGTATCTACGGGGGGCAGGGCTTAGTGATAGGTACCTTAACGGGGGACTCACCCTTGACTGAGAGCTGTGCAGACGTGGACACTGAACCAGCCTGGAAGGTCACCGTGCAGCTGTCCTCCACATGCAGCTCCTTCAGCAGGAGCAGGTGGCGACGGCCGCTCTCGAAGGTCACTATCTCAGCGTTGGGGGACTCCACCGCTGGTCTGCCACTGAGAAGCCAGCGGCAGTCTTTGGACTCGGGACGGGACAGGGCGCACTCAAAGAGCGCTTCGCCACCGTCAATGGTTTCCATATTCTCCAGGCCCTGGACAATGTCTATGGGTTTAGCTGAATAAGGAGGGAAAACAATAGATGATGTTACCATACAAATGTAACAATGATGACAATAACAATTCTCGTTGAGGATAAAGGAGATCATATTAATGTATGATGATTGATTGAAACTGGTCCATTTGAAGCGCAGCACAACATAGTAATACTGCTGCTTCAGTTAGGACACACTCCTCGATCACTGTTTTGATTTGAAACTCCACAAGCACGTGACCCTCCAAATGCGCAGTGGCTGGGAATCCCTACAGCACTATATGCTCGTACCGTCATCTACCCCTCCCCACAATAGTGTTAACGAAAACTAAACAGTGAACATTCAGTATATCACACAGTTGAAAAGTGTACCCTCAACAAATATCTAAATAGAGACAGTCAGAGGATAGTTAACATTGTGGCTACAGACATATCTACAGAACATAGCATAACTGCTACAAACCCAAGTAGATCCAACAGGCCCTACTGTATCAGAGTCAGACTTAAAGACCCCTCATAGGTTTCAATGGGGGAGAGGGCTGCCCCAGTGAAGCTTTAAGCCCTTTCCATGTGGAAGGCAGCTCACCTTCCACATGCAGAGAGGCAACCGTGCAGGTCCCTTCAGCCTCACAGCAGTATGTGCCCCCGTCCCCAGCAGACACGTGGCTAATGTACAAGCGGGCCACATTCCAGTCCTGCTCCACAACCACCCTGCGACCATCGGCGTGCAATGGCCGCCCGTCTTTGCTCCACTGGGCCTTGACTGGCCTGGAGTACTGGCAGATGAACTCGGCCGGCTGGTCTTCACCCACCCACAGGTCCTCCATCTCGCTCACCACTTCAACCGTGGGATCTGAGGGCGGAGTCAGGGTTCGTCATGGGAATTGGGTGGGGGAGCTCAAGGCCGTAACACGCCGGGACATGCACTGGACATGCCAGATGAGATGTGCGCTTTATGCCAGCATAGGCATGGGAGGGGTGCCTCATTTAAAAGTGATATCGTTTGGACGGGGAGTGTCCAATACAAAGTGTGTTTGGTGTATTATAATATATATACACTATATTGAGGGACTCGCCTGGTTAAAATCATCCTGATTTTGCAAAGTATCACCTCCATGACTTACTTCGCTATATTTCAGTTTAGGAACCTCCAAGTGAAAACCATTTGTCTGTCAGATGGTGCCAAATCATTAGCAGCGATTGGACCAGAACAACCAATTAATAGTGATTTTTAAACACAAACACTGGCAGCCTCTTGGACCACCTAGCTTCAACCCATCACTCCAAGACCACAATGACCCGGCTGAAGGTTTGTTCCCAAACTTGTACTTAGAGGCGAAGCTTGCAATATCAAGCACATTTTTCCAGGCTACGGAGTGACCTCTCTGGTTACAAGATGGGGGAGGGAGGTGTGGGGGTGGGTCAAACAGTCCAACCATTAAGGGTCATGGTCACTAATGATAGCCTTTAGGTTGGTAGGGTACAGATACTTAGAGGGCGAAAGTCAAAAGGTTAGAAGTTTTAGTGTTTGCAGATCAGGGGCGGGTTTAGGTGAAGGGAAGGATGGATGATCAGAGTGGATGGGTGGAGCAGCACTTCCCTAACACCACACCACTACCTCTGTAGTCAGTCTGTGACTCGCTGTCTACAGCTCTCATAATGGAAACTACTCATCACCAAAACCAAACCGGATTCTGTTATCCTTGCAGGAAAAGTATTTAGGCTACATTGTTTATTTAATCAAATATTCACATTAATGTAATAGTTATTCATCAAACTTACTACAAAATAATCATCAGAAGAAATATACAACACTAGAATAACCAATTCTGTCAAACTTAAAAGTAAATGTAAAGTTTGACCGTCCTTGTTGGAATATCAGATATTCTTCTTTACCGTGGTGCTACACCCAGCTGTATACACTGTATGACTCAAAGCACATGGCATGGAATGTTCAAATGCTGTTGTTATTGATTAAATGTGCCTACTCATGCACTGATGAGACTCATACATCACAAGCTAATCAACGTTTTGTCCTGTCCCACAGAAGGAGCTCTTTTATGGACCACTGCAGATTCTTAACATTGCATTTGTATTGTACTACGGTACTTGAACTATTAATGAAAGCACCAAAAAAGTGTAAAGGCTCAAATATTGCTATTACATTAACTGTTACATTGCATTGTAATGTAATAGTCGGTCTTAGGCAATGAGAAGAAAAAAAAAGCCAATCAATTTATAAACAGCTTATAACATTATTATAAACAGAGTAAGTATATTCTGCAGAGTCTAAAGAAAAGAGCACTCCTTTAAGGCTGCTAACATCAATATTTCCAGAAGCTACTTCATCAACTCCTACCCTGATACCTTTGACTAAGAGCTTGGCTGTTGACAGCACACTGCCGGCTTTGAACGTGACCGTGCCAGAGTCATCTGGCGCCAGGTTCTTTAAGGTGAGCGTGTGAATGTGGCCCGGGCCCACTCCTATCTCACTGAAGGAGCTTTGCTCCAGCAAGGTTCCATCCAACCACCACTCCGCCTCACCCGCTGGCCTGCCAGACAGCTGGCAGGAAAAGATGGCCCGTTCACCAACAAAGACGTCGATGGTTTTAAGACCAGACACAACGAGGACTTCTTTCACTGTAAAGTGAAGCATACACACACCGCCCCCCCACCCCACCACCCCCACCACAAACACACACACACACACACACACTCATATTCTTAATAGTCTTACTGCGATTATTTTACACACACATCAAATCGATGATTCGTGGAAAGTCAATCATTTAAATTGAAATGTTCATGAATTGATCCACAATTCACCCAAACGTGAAAAGTAGGGCAAACCATTAAATCATTATAACAAAGGAAGTTGCAGCAAACAACATTTAAATACTGTAGTGTACATCTTGAAATTTGTAAAACCTTTAGGTAATTACTCATTATCAACTATCCATTGTATTTTCAATCAATGTTCATGCTTATCAAGACTACTTTGATCAAGCATGAACACACTACCCCAGAATGCAGTCAAGATAGACATAATCTTGACTGCATTGATAAAATAACAGATTTGAATGAGCAGGAGACAAACCAGGGACGGACACAGCACTGCCGAGGTAGGCTACCTTGCACTGCCAAAGAAGCCGTGGTGAGCTGGTCTCCAGTATCACAGGTGTAGAAGCCGCTATCTTCAGGCCCCAGGCTCCGTATACGGAGCTCGCGTACGCACCCGCCCTGCCTCATCTCATGCTTGTTACCAGGCCGGAGGGCCGTGCCCCCCTTGCGCCACTCAACACTGGCGCCTGCTTTAGATATCTCACAGTGCAGCGTAATATCATCGCCTTCTACAGCCTCCTGGTTCGTGAGCTCTTTCTTGAAGAACACCGGGGCACCTGGTGAGAATTGACAATGATTGAGACATTTGATGAAGATTGGGGTGAGAGATTGAGGACAAATGGGGCAAAGATTTATAAAAACAGTCTGCTTGATACGTGTGAGTGAGTGACAGGGTGCATGTTAAGAGGCTCATTCACGAGTGCTGATGCAGGTTCATTCCAGTTCTATCTTCGGTCTTGAATCTAATCGAAAGGACCTTGTCTACGGTGGGCGTGGGTCTTTACCTTCCACAGTCAAGGTGACATCGCACTGTTCATCCCCTGTATCACAGGAGTACACCCCCGAGTCTTCAGGGCCCAGGTTGTAGATACGCAGCTGATGGGATGCTCCGCTCTGCCTAAGATCGTATTTGGTGCCTGCTTTGATGGCCGAGCTGTTCCTGATCCAGGTGACAGTGGCTTTTGGGTCAGAGACGGTGCAGACCAGGGTGACCGTTTCACCCTCAAGAGCCACAGTGTTGGGTGGCTTCTCTAACACTAACACTGCAGATATGGGAAACGTAGGACTCATGTCAGTGATGTTGTGTGTTATGCATTAGTGTTACAGTATGTGTACATTGTTTATTTCTGTAGAAAATGCCTTCTCTGATTGTGTAGATAGAAACACACTTTCAGCTTCAAGTATGCAGCATATTACACATCTAGATCTAACGCATCTTTTTTGATCAATTTAAATGCATTGACGCTATAGCGTGTTTTCATGTTCAGATTTTAGTTGAGTTATTATGTTACAATACAATGCAATTGTCTTAAAATGTCAAACTGGCCAGACAATCTCTTAGGTTAAGGGGTTATCTACCAAGGAGAACATAGGTACACTCCTCAACTGTGTTCTAGCAACTACAGGACCCCAAATTTCCACCTCAGCTCACTGTAATGTTTGAATGACACCTGTGTAAGTGGTGGAAATGGGAGGGGTAGAGGATGGTGTGAGCTACTCAGCATTCAGGTAGGGTAAGGCATGTGCCTTCAAAGGTTTAAAATGAAACTTTTGGGTTCCACGTGGGTAATTCTGGACACTAATCAAGGACCCATTTTTATTGGCATTTATGTTTTTTACAGCAAATGCATCAAAATGAATGGCCTTAAATGGAAAGCATGTTTAAGAAAGGTTAGGATGAAAAGATGGTGATGGGTGCCAGCCGATTTCCATTTGCCAAGCCAAAGTCGTTGTTGGACAATGAGGAAGTCCATTACCTTTGGGCTTCTCTTCTACCAGCAGACAAGCCACACTCTTCTCCTCTCCCACTACGAAGGCCACATCCCCTGACTCATCCGGGGTGACCATCTTCAGGGACAGACGATGCACTCTGCCCCGAGTGCTCATTTCATTCAGCTCATTATTTTGGAGCAGGTTGTCGCCAAGCCACCAAGCCATGTTGGTTACCCCCGAATGGGACAACTCCACCTCAAAGACAGCGTCCTGGCCCGTAGTCACAGTGATATCACAGAGCTCTCGGGTGATGCGCACGCGCTCTGAAGTTGAAGGGCATGATGAGAGGTCAGTGATCGGATCTGAGTGGGCTTCTCAAAAGGCATCAGAAAGAGTGCATTCAATAGTTATACAATACTAAATATAGTTTACAGTAGGTAGATATATATATATAAAACTAAAATGTCAATACATTTACTGTATCCTTTATTTCCTCCCCCAAATGTGTACTTTGATTTGATGTAGTAACACACATAATACCAGTAATACTACCAAATCGGTACTGTATACACCTATGGAATCCAAGAAGGAAAAGAAGCATCCATGAAGATTGAATCCATTGCTTGATGATAGGATGACGTTAAAGGAAGAAACAATCAGGTAATGCTTGGCTTGGTTACCTTTCACAGTCAGGGTAGCAGTGCTCTGCTTGTCCCCCGTATCGCAGGTGTAGTCTCCAGCATCTTCCAATCTCAGCTTGTGTACAACCAGGGTACAAGCAGAACCTCTATGCTCCATAGAGTACTTCTCGCCCTGGCTGAGCAGTATCGAGCCCTTCCTCCACATCACCTTGCCATCAGGGCTGGAGGTCTCACAAGTAAGGGTGGCTACGCCTCCTTCTACAGCTTCTTGACTCTCCAGCTCCTTCTTGAACACCACAGGAGCCGCTGCCAGAAAGACCAGCAGAGGTTAGGTCATGTGTGCTAACCTAGCTCATCTTTAGCACGGACACCACCGCAAAGCTAGAATCAAATGAAACATTCAGGTTTTCAACACTATACTTACGATGCCACCATCACCAAGAGGGATAGCAGAGAGCAAACACCGCTCTATTAATATAATCATTTTAAGGATCTAATCCCACTTGGAAGCAAATTTGTGACTGAATCAGAAATATTTTTAATAGATCACTGTAGGCTTTGTCACATGTGATATGTGAGGTCACAACAAAACAGTATATTTATGGTACAATGTCAAATATAAACGCATAATGAACACCAATACATCATTGAGAAATACAAATAGATATAATGAAACACTGAGGAAATTAGAAAAAAATTACTTGTTATATTGTTATGAAAAAGTAAAAAAATTAAAAATAAATAAGTAACTAGTAAATGCACAAGCGCATTCACAAGCATCCAATATGCAGGACTCTTTCAAAAGTCAGAAACATTCAGAAAGATGGAAATCCAGCAAGGAATTTGTAGATGACTTTGAAATCAACAGGAGAACAGAATTAAACCTTGTCACTGAAGCGCGAGAAGGAAATATTTCCCTTACCTCTGACCATCACACAAGCAGTGGAAGTGTGACTACCCACTGTGAAGGTAACCGTGCCTGAGTCGGCCTTGGTGACGCCTCTCAGCGTAAGGCTGTGCACCCTGCCCTCCGTCCGGATCACGTTCATCTCATTATTCTGCAGAGGGACATCCTGGAGCTTCCACTGAGAGGGGGGTGCCTCCGCATGAGAAACCAGGCACTCAAAGTGGACATCTTCCCCTTCACACACGACGCAGCTCTCCAAGAATTTCACTATGGTGACCTCCGCCTCTGTTTGAGAAGTTCATTTCAGAAGTCATGTAGGTTTCATTGAAGCACATGCTTAAAAAAAAAAGCTCAAATCCGATCGCTGCGGGTGGTGATCGAACTTTATGTTGTGCTCAAGTCAAGAAAGACAAAGTGATGCTTTGTTAATGCAGGTGAATTAAGTCAATGCAGTAAACATACATCATAAAGTTGAGACCACATAAAGGTGCATGAGTGATCAGTTAGGAAGTGTGAACCGAAGTAAGGAACAAGCCCGTTAAGACATCACAACCATCAGTAGCGGTGAGGAGGATTCCCTTATAAGGATCCCTAGAGTGAAAGGTTTGGGTTCATGCTCAATGGATCTTTATTAAAGTCTTGTGAGGATCAAGTCAGAAAAGGTTGGAGTGCAAGAAACGATTTAGTGAATAGGATGAATTGGTAACGAATGGGGAGGGGGGGGGAGTCCTGACTGAAAAACCCCTACCCTTCACAGTGAGAACGGCTGAGGTCTTCTGGCTGCCCGTGTCACAGGAGTACTCCCCTGAGTCAGAGCCCTGCAGGTTATAGATGACCAGCTCCACCACGCCCCCTTTCTGTTTCAGCTGGTACTTGCTGCTCGACTCCAGCAGCGTGTCACCAAGCCTCCAGACCACATTGGCTCCTGCCTTTGTGGTCTCACACCGGAGGATGGCTGTCTCTCCAGCCTCCCTCTCCAGGCTTACCAGTGGCGTCTTGAAGAAGACGGGCTGGGCTGAGGGAGCATAAAAGCGAGGTGGAACGTTAGCAGACCTGAGTAAGGAGAGACCTCTGAAACGCAAGAGCTCCTATATACGTGAGGAAGAGGGCCTACCCCTCACAGCTAGTTCTGCGCTGGTTTGACCGTCGCCGCTGTCGCATACATAGGTGCCAACATCTTCTAGGTCCACATCATGGATTACAAGAGAGGCACTGTGGCCTTCCTGACTGATGCTATACTTGGCACAAGGGCAAAGGCCCAGCTCTCCTTTTCTCCACTGCAAGGGCACCTCGGTCTTCGAGAGCTCACAGCGCATAGTCACGCTGTCTCCTTCATCAGCCTCCTGGCGCTCCAGCTCTTTAGTAAATACCATTGCCAGAGCTGACAAAGGAAAATAAAGAACCATTGGTAGTCATCTACAGCACTGTGCGTGAAAGACAACACGTTAGGTTGACCGAGCACACGAGAAGACAAGACGACCAGTGGAATAATGGTCTCCCTACCGCTGACTGTGAGAGAACAAAAGTTTTCTGCACCCTCATAAAGACATGAGTAGACTTCAGTATCTCCGGGTTTAAAGATCTCCAGCTCGTAGCCGCGTCCTTTTTGATTGATCTGGTGCTTCTCGCTAGGCTTTAGCACCAGAGTTCCCTTCTTCCACTCCACAGGGAGCCCTGATTTAGAGAGCTCACATTAAAGAGAAACACTACCTCCTTCATCAGCCTCCTGGTTTACCAGCTTACGACTACGAATATAATGGGGAGAGCTAGGATCACAGAGGTTGATTAAAGAGGTTAGTTGTCAAGACGACCTGCAGGATTCAAGCTTTGAAACCAGGTGAAGACAATAGAATTGCATACACATTTTCTTCCCAATGATTTTTTAACTTTGCCCTAATGATAATAACCACCAATACTTTATTATCCAGAATAGACAAGACAAAATGCATAGTCCACACATGCTTGAACATAACATTAAGTGCAAACAGGTGAATGCTAAATGGACCATTTTTCATGAGGGCGTAATGCAACAAAGAACGCAAACAAAACTGACCCTGAAAAGTTGACACTCACAATTCCAAATAGAGAATTCAGCAGACGCTTTTAATCAAAGCATCTTCATATTAGTACAATTTGAAGCATTACAAAGAGCAGATAGGGCATGGAATTGTTGAGCAAGATGCCTGACCCCTAACCTTCTGGCTGGGAGATGAACACCAAGACCACTAGACTACCATGGCTGCCCCTAACTTTAACATCCCATGCAGGTATCCTCCGTACTGTTCCACCTCTACATACGGGCAATATGACAAAATGTTTACAGCAGTGTGCCACAGATGCCGAAGGGCTCAACATCACACAATTAATCCTAGGTCACCTTCACAACCACATCCATGACACAATCACATCCATCAACAATGGTCCTATTTGATCATCGTCCAATTTTTGTAGAAGCAAAATAGCCTACAGTTTAAAATAAATGATTATAGTCTTCAAGTAAGAGGCATATGCCTCAAATGTTTCCCATCTTTCCTGCATCAAGAATGGCTACAAACATGGACACCCCCTTGAGATGATACAGTTGCTAAATAAGTCAAGCGCATATACAGTATATGACTGCATCTGCTAGCTACTGAAATGGGATTTAAATGTTATGATAAACACATCATCATACTAAAGTTTGCTAGTAAAGGTAGAAAAGCTCCACCCAGTACATTTTTTAAAACTAAATTGTAGAGAAAATGAGCAATGTCTTTATGTATCTAACCTCATTAATAACCAGCAGCAACAGCTTTTTTTTGTATACTTTAGCTGTCAGCACATGTACAGTACAGTGGTTGCTATAGCTTTACATGCATGTTATTGCAGAGGGCAGTGTATTGGCTAAAGAGCATCTCCATATAATGTGTGTGTGTGTATGAACCTGAGAACTGTTTCAGTTGTCTTCTACTATGCGTTTTTGCTCTGATTTCTCCATCCTGCATTTCTGTCCTCATTGCTTTGATCATGTGATTAGTTAGCGTGTGTGTATTAAAACCCTGTGTTCCTGTTTGTTGGTTGCTAGATTATTTTTGTCAAGTCACTATACGTGTTCATTTCTCATTGCTGGTCCTTTACTTAAATGTGGACCAAAAGACTTAAAAAAGAGCTCAGAACCTAAAGGAGCAGTTCCCGTGTTCTAAACATGAAGCCAGAGAACAGCTCTTATCATTGTATACTTTCTGCTGCCACTTTGGTCCACTGCTTCTTAGATTCTTGATCGGCAGTTACTACAGCAGTAGTCTTCACTGTTGTGACACAAAACAATGAGTTCAACTCCTACAGTTATAGGTGACATATAGGCCTAAAAGGCAAGCAGACTAATAAAGCCGTAAGAATATAAAAGATAACAGATATCGACCCCACAATTACCACAGTGCAGACATTCAACACGCCAGCATGTTGACAAAGCTAACCCTCGAGCTTGTGACAAAATAGATATAGAGCAAGCCTATACTCAACAGATAACAAATCTCTGCATACAAAATTCATTTATCACATGCATTAAAGATGAGCAAGCTAAAATAAGATATAATGCCACAAAAATGCTATTGATTGAAACAGCCTTATTTAATAAGCAACAAATGGATAAAGCTGACTAATAGTCTACAGCACACTGACATCACAAACAGCTTTGGTTTAACTTTAAATGCATTAAGTAGCGACAATGAACATTATAATCTTAATCTACAATTGGTGTGCTTTGTAGATACAGTCTCACAATACAATGCAGTGCTTATCTGACAGGACTGACAAGCGCGTTACTCAAACAACAACCATGCCAACAGAGCTGCAGCTCTTTCACCCTACCTTCACCTCCCAGTATAGACTCAGGTTTCTGGGGTTTCTGTGTAGGACTTTCCTCAGTAGTTGGAAGTTTAATAGCTAGAAAAGTAAACATAATGTCAAGGCCAAAGTTAAAATTGCTTATGATTCTGCACAGCTACAGTACATACCTTTACTTAACATAAGGGGTTTGCCACTACAGTGAAAATGTTGTAGGTCTATATGCAATTGAAGCCTCAAAACAAAACAACTTGCTGGACATATTTGCTCCAGAGCAGTGCCAAAGAAACAATGTTCTTAACAAATAGCATGTGTGAGATAAGTGTAAGGCAAGTCGTCGAAAAGCACATCTACTGCCACAGACGACATGGAAAGCAAAGGTGCTTGTCTAGCTGATTAATAAAAGTAACTTAAACAAGCATGCAGTAGTGCCACAGTACAGAAAATTATTTATAATATATATTATTATAAAAATATAATAATCTCTATATAATGTCTATATTTTTTAAATGAACCCTGGGACAATTCACAATATATGGAATATAATCCAGTAAGTAATATATGCGCGCACGTTGGCAGGCCTGCAATACAGTAATAGGGATATGAAAGCCTATCAAATAAATAAAAAGGTTTCTCAAAATAAGTTTGCTTATAAAACATTGAATGCACATACAGCAATGTGAGTAATAATATTAATGTTTCGTTCATCCATGAAATCACACACACTAATTCTGGGAATGCATCTGCTGTTTACCTCCTACTGTTTCAATTATTTCCTGTCTCTTGGATTTGTATGAAAC
>JAODTR010064055.1:5388-16509 GCA_025399935.1 Amblyopsis rosae
TGTACATTAATACATAGACAGTATACAGTATATACTGATCGACATGACCGCCTATAGTATGGTAAACACTATTACACTGCTACTGTACATTAATACATAGACAGTATACAGTATATACTGATCGACATGACCGCCTATAGTATGGTAAACACTATTACACCGCTACTGTACATTAATACATAGACAGTATACAGTATAAACTGATCGACATGACCCCCTATAGTATGGTAAACACTATTACACCACTACCTGTCGGCTACATTAACATGTTGACATAGATATTGACTGACCAACATCATCATCATCGTCAATATACGTACGGTTTGAGAATTTATTTTCTCAAGCTTGAAATTGTTTGAAAATGTACATTTTCCAACAATTTTTTATATTTTTAAGTAAATATTTGATTCTGTATGTTGTCGTTTAGCCACATGGTTACAGGGCTGCAGTGCACGCAGCTCAGGTTCACATGCACGCTGATGTGTAACGCGCTGTCTCTGCTCCCCCCCAGTAATGCCGTCCAGTCCCACCATACCGGGGGGCTCCGGTTCCTCCTCGTCTCTGCTCCCCTTCTCCTCCTTCCCCTCTGCTGCCAAGCAGAAGAGTGCTTTCGCTCCCGTGCTGCGGCCCCAGGGCTCCCCCTCCCCCGCCTGTCCGGCGTCGGGCAACGGCTTCAGAGGCAGCCACCCGAGCCACTATCTGACCCCGCTGTCCGAGCTCACCAACGCAGTCTAGCCGCCTGAACGTTGGGTCTCGCAGCGAGCTTGACTGAAGGGCGCACCCGCAGCGCAATGCAATGCAAGGAAGACTTTAATCATAGATCTTTGTATGTTCTCTGTTCCTCCAGCAATGGCGGCCCCGGTTTGTAAACACTCCCCACCCCCCCAGATGTAGCAAACACCCACCCCTCTCCCCACCCTTATTTTCTACCCCTCCACTTAACCCCTCTCTTGGCACTACGAGGGCAGGGAGAATAGCACAGTGACCTGCCACACATAACGGTCTCCGCGATCACCCCTGCCTGTTTAGCCTGTGTTTGCCCGCGGGGGTTTTGAAGTGTCCAAAGACGTGCCGTCTGCTCCAGAGAAAAGGGAGATCTCTCCAGCTATACCACAACTGCAAAGACAGACAGAAAATGTTGGCTAGCAGCACAAGACAGACTGATTGTGCAGGTGGATGCTTCAGGATGGGACTGCATTTCAAGCGGCAACAAGGGGAAACAGAACTGCCGACAAGCTTCGATAGCACCTTTATTACCTCTGGCCGACCCGTCCCGTGGACTCAAGTACTTGATTCTTCCGATACTTTCCTGAAACGTGCATGGCTACAGAGGCGCATGGGAGCCACTGGGAGAGCACTGAACCTTACTGATGAAGGACAACTCTATGAAGCTCTAAAAAACCGGGTGCTAAGTTAGTCTGTGTATGGACACGATTAAAGGCATGTGTGTACATTGTCTGTGAGATAGGGAGAGGTTTCTTTTGTAGTAAACAATTTACAATAAGGAGAATTTACATTCCAGGATTATAGGATTATATTTTGTTCCAAATGTTTGAAAACCATTTGTTCCTAGGATTATTAAAGGAAGTCATATATTGATTTATTTAAGAACAAGCAATTTAACTTATTATAGTTAGTTTAGGGAATAATATAACGTGTTTCTATAAATGTGATCCATTTGGCAACTGTTATTACAATAAGGTTAGCGCTGCATTTCCCTTAGCAATGTTAATTATCAAAGGTAAAGGATGTTTTAAAAAAAGATTTAAGTAAAATGTTACTAATTTAAATCTTATTTGGCTTATTTGATTCATTTAAAAATGTACCCCATCATGTGGACAACATAATAAAAACCTGAAGGTCTCTGCTGTAAAGGGAAATAATTCTTAGCCATATTATTTCTTTAATTGTTTATGCATGCTTATATTTTTTTACACAGATGCCCTCATATTATTTATTCCACCTAGCTAATTTGAAATATTGACATTACAATAAGATTGCAAGATAGAGGTTGCATTATTTCATTATAGGTGTTTGAACCCAATAGTTTCGGGTCACTATGCAGTAAGTAAAACACGATGACTAAGGACAGTTAGGAATGTTGGGTGTTTCATTATTCTGCATATAATAAGTGTTTCAGATTCTGTGGTTTTAGCCAACAAAACTTCATACTCAGGATAAGAAGACAGTGAACAACTATTACATAATTTACAATGTTTTTAGTGTTTTGTTGATTTTATTTATTTAAATGTTATTAGCTATCCAAATATTATGTTCTTTAAAGCCATCTTTTTTTTTAAATAGTACAAATATAGTTGCAAATGTGGTTTGTATATCTCAAGGTGTGATTATATTTTGTGCTCCAATAAAACATAAGTAAAAAGGTTGGCTTTGTACAGTATCTTTCAGAGAAAATAACACCACCAATCATTACTTGTATTGGATACTAGTGCATCTTTATTGGCCGGGAGGGCAGATTTACAAGTGTATTCTTTACAATACCGCAGCAACAAGACCTGTCCATTCATATAATAAAATAAAATAGAGTAAATCTTTATTTGTCGATTTCAAATATGTGCAAAACACTGCGGCATAAGGCTAATAGTTGCTTCAACGAGTTAGGCCTATTTGAAGGTGACATGGAACCGCACCTTAAGATGCATTAATACGACAGAATAAATATAGTTCTTCTTACAACGACCTGTGTAATGTTACAACATGCTACAGTATTTGAGAAGACTGGCGGATCTATTTTTGAGCGCGCCGTCACCTGTGCACTGCTTGCTACAATAGTTTGCACACACAGTCGATGAGGCGCAGCCTCTTAATTGTGATGCGGGCGCTAAAGACTGAGTCGAGCACGTCAAGGTAAACAACACACCCGCGCATTTTTCTCCTCTCCAGTAAGCCGCATTTTCTCTGAGGACCAAACCTCTGGGGGCCCTCAGTGAGAACCACGAGTCTCCATCTAAAACATGCCCTCCTTCTCTCGCTTTCCTTTTCTCCCTTCTCTGCCACCCTCCCCCTCCCTCTCTCTCTCTCTCTCTCTCTCTCTCAAAACGCATCAGCAGTCGCACCCCTAGTCCTTCGGTCGGTCTTTGTTTTGAACCCCTTCATCCCTCTCAGTCTTGACTCTTCTCACTTGTTCTCCTCTCTCCCCCTGTAATGGCCCCTCTCCGCTAATGTAATTAGCGCTGGTAAAAGAAGGGCAGTTAATTACCCGCTCTTTTTTGATCGGGTAATTAATGTTATGCCAGGAAACAGCAACTGTTTCATTAACGCTCAAAGCGACGAGGGGGCGGTGTGTGTGTGTGTGTGTGTGTGTGTGTGTGTGTGTGTGTGCGTGTGTGTGTGTGGTTTGCGCGCTGCGCTCATAGACAGCATTATGAAACAACATTATGAACAATTGTGAGTAGAAGGTTGCGTTGTGACTTGACGTCTAATATAACATATAAAATTATTATTGGCTATAATTGAATGTGTTTGTTTGCTATGTCATATCCTTGTTTAGCCTATATTTGGAAAATATACTGTTAGTCTAACTGGATGGTTTATATAGACCTATCCTTAATATATATATTATTTCAACTGCTCTGTGCCATATAATGAATCCATTCATTTTTACCAGTTAGAAATGTGGGAATATAATCATAAAATGCACTTTTTCATACAGTGAGAACTTTTGTATCACTTTTACAGTGATCGCGTTTGGGCACGACACCTGTCCTTCTGCGGTTCTTTTAGCGGTTCCCTGCCGTCTTTATCATTACCACAGCGGCCCTCGTCAGTGAAGCCAAGCCTCGCTTCTTCACCCCCCCCCCCCTCCATACAGTCCCTCCCTCCCTCCATCTCCCTCCTTGCCGTGCTACTAATTTGACATGTTAAAGTCAGCTTTGTTGTCAGCACCTCCGCATTCATCTTGTGGAGCGTTCCCGCTACAGAAGCCATATGCTGCTCTTTCACACACTATATACTGAGCTGCTGTGTTGCCGCCGCTGTTTTGTAAATCGTGTTCTTCACCGTGTTCAGTTCAAAGCGAGGATTCCCGTCCAGCCTGCAAGGGCATTCTCAACATACAGCGCACTTAAACGTCGAGTCAGTCAGCGATCTATACAAACAATGCAAGGAGAAAATGTGTTTCCACACTTCCACACTTGGGAATGACAAAGCGGTATGGCTACAGACCGCATCACACAACACTTGCCAAGCCTTGACAACTAGTTTCCAAAGTGGGGGGGGGGCTGAGTTTCCGAAGGGCGCACTATATAGGGTTGATATTTGATCGAGTTCAAATATCCTTCCTCCAGCATGCATGACTCCACCTTTAATTAAACAACAAATAACATACAAGCATTCTGCTTTTTTCCACATGACTATATAGCTCATTTCAATGTCAAAATTATTATCTCTTGTTGTAGCAGACATTCACAGTACGGTAGGCATGGAGCACAAAATGCACCCCACTTTACCTCTCTGGGGATGTGTTTGTGTTTATATACCCAATTAGCCCTCTGGCCAAAGCATGGCCATGCATTAGGCTGGCATTGGCCCCGGGTGTGTGTGTGTGTGTGTGTGTGTGCGTGTGTGTGCGTGTGTGTGTGTGTCTAATATGGTGCAGCTCTTTATGCGAGCCTTATTAGTTAGTCTGAGGCCTACTGTTATGTCGAAGGCATGGCTAGATTGGCTCCACCTCACCCATGCCTTGTTTCTTTGCCTTTGGCCAGCCAGTAAAAGCTGCGTTGTCGCCCATTAGACCACCGGACCCAAGTCCTTTTTTCTCAAAATGAATCCCCCACCCCTTATGCTGTTCCCCTGGGTGTCAGTAGAGTAGGGTGGCAGATGGTACAGACAGAGACTGCCCCATGAGACCCCCCCCCACCCCCCAACACACATACACACACACACACGCAGACATCCAGACACACACATAGACAAACACAAATACACAAATGCATTTTCGTTTACATTACAGTATATGCATGCACGCACGCAAATATATACAAACACAGCACACTTGTACACGCACACACACACACACACGCACACACATTACAGTATATGCATGCACGCACGCAAATATATACAAACACAGTACAGTTGTACACGCACACACACACACGCACACACGGGCACACAAGCGCACACACACACACACACACAGCAGCAGCAGCCAGCACCCCCCACCCTCAGACACAAACCTCATCTGTCATGCTGCTGCTTTGTCCACCACAGGACAAAGTGACGTCTCTGTCCCGGCCTTCCAATCTGTGGTGTGTGTGTGTGTGTGTGTGTGTGTGTGTGTGTGTGTGTGTGCGCATGTGTGTGTGTGTGTGTGGGTATATATATGTGTGTCAGTGTGTGTGTGTGCACGCGTTTGTGTGTGTGTGTGTTTGTGCGTGTGTGTGTGCATGCATTTGTGTGTGTGTGTGTGTGCATGCATTTGCGTTTGTGTGTGTGCATTTGTGCGTGTGTGTGCGTTTGTGCGTGCATGCGTTTGTGTGTGTGTGTGTGTGTGCGTTTGTGTATGTCTGCATTTGTGTTTGTGTGTGTGCGTTTGTGTGTGTATGCGTTTCTGTGTGTGTGTTTGTGTGTGTATGTGCGTTTGTGTGTGTGTGCGCTTGTGCATGTATGTGCTTTTGTGTGTGTGTGTGCGTACAGTAGGTGCGTTCGTGTGTGTGTGTGTTTTTGAGTGTGTGTGTGTGTGTGTGTGTGTGTACAGTATGCGCGTTCGTGTGTGTGTGTGTGTGTGTGTGTGTGTGTTTTTGAGTGCGTGTGTATGTGTGAGACAGTGATTATCTTTCAGGAAGACTTAAGTGTAAATAAATAACTATACAGTAACTTATTACCCTGCCATATTTCTCTTCATACAGAAATGTGCAAAACTATACTACAAATACCTTGCATTGATGAGTTTGGATGAAAATAGCAACAGCTCTGTCATTTATTTTACAGTAATACGTGTTTTCCATTACAATAGTTGTTTGGACAACAACGGTTCTTTAAGATAACATCTACGTATATCTGACTCGATACTATATAGACAGTGGAATTACAACAGTTATTTTAGACAGCTCTGTATTTAACATGAAACCAATCATCTTGTAAGATCTGTTTTTTTTCTATTAGGCATAGTATTGACAATTAGCAAGATTAAAGTACTGGGGATCTAATTTGCTCAAAATGCGTGTATGGGCTGGGTTTCCTCCGTGGCCCAGACTAAGGTGAGAAGACCCCCAGCACAGTGATTAATTACAGTCACGCCCGGTGACAGTGGTGGGATCTCTCCAAGTGGTGTCTGCAGCCGACATGTAGGGAAATCCAGCCTGGCTAATTGACCCAGCTCCTGTAAGGCCATCCATCAACCGTGGCCCAAGTGCCCCCGTAAGAAACACATTATTCAGGGGGTAAGTTAGTTAACCGACTACGGCTCCACCGTTCATTAATGGTATTAGCTTTCCTCCTGTCTCTGTGAGCCTATATGGTGTATGGACTATTTGCCATGTCTGTGAGACAACCTTAAAGTGATTCCAGATGACTTCCTACCACTAGATGTCCCACAAAGCCCACCAGCATCTCAGACCAAAACAAATGCTTAGTGGGACACACACACACACACTCACAGGCACACGCACCCGCGCGCACACACACACACACGCACACAAACACACTCTCGCACACACATACACAAATGCATGCACACACACACGCACACACACAACACACGCACATGCACACGCACGCACACACACACACAAAACATGCATGTGTGGCCGCCTTGCGCTATGAAAACAAAGGAAAGAAGAGGTCACTAGAGCAGAGTTCAACACACACAGAGGGAGCGTCATTTCATTACCCCACATGTCCATATATTTATAAATAGTTGTTTGGCTTCTGTAACAGTAGTCTTAAATATCAGAGCATCCTTAACTTCAGTCTTCCATTTACAATTCTGAGGATATTCTTAAATGACAACACAAATGTACTCTTCAATCACTATGTTGTAGTGACCCTAATCCCAAAATTGTAACCGCATGGGGTGTCAGTTGTGGAGCGCATAATCAGAGACACTAGTCCTAAGGACTTTGGTATAATGGAGTCAGCTGATAAGCACTGTAGCAGCTTCAGCGGAAATAGAGACTTTTAAAACCAAAACAACAGCAACAAGGGTCATTCCTGTCACACACTGAAGTGTGTCCCTTTATTTGCTGCAGACATATGGTTACAAGGGCTTTTTAACAATACATCTCCTTGTAGTGTGCAGCATGGGTGTATCCGTGATCAGTGAGGCAATTATCTCTTCCTGTTTGGATCATGGGGGGCCTTTTTGTGCTATTGATCTGCAGTGAGAATATTATACAGAATATTGCAGCAAGTAAAAAGCTATACTTTGATAATAACTGGCTCTTGTGTCGTCATATGACCTATGAAAAAATCTTAACTGCTCGGGCATTGTGTGCACGGTGGCGGGTGAGACCTTCCAGAAGAAGATGGACGGGAATGTGACAGGCTCGCTCGTCTTCACACCTGGTCAGTTGCACTTCCAACATGTGGTTTAACTTCGCTCCCCAGGAAATGTCCGTCTAGCAGCGAGAATGCAATGCGAGGAAGAAAGATACACGGTGTGGAAAGACGGGCGAAAGCACCACAAATGATTGTCGTCCCCTTAAGACGGGCGAGAGTAACACA
Organism: Amblyopsis rosae; assembly: GCA_025399935.1. Taxonomy (NCBI): domain Eukaryota; kingdom Metazoa; phylum Chordata; class Actinopteri; order Percopsiformes; family Amblyopsidae; genus Amblyopsis; species Amblyopsis rosae. The sequence continues at coordinate 13,075 of JAODTR010064055.1, forward strand.
AATGATTCTCGTCCCCTTATGTGCTTTTGGCATACCGGGATCTCTTCTCTCCATTCCCCACACATTTAGGGACAGCAGCATGCGCGGTCTTCTACGTCCCATTGTAAATAGATTAATGAACCCGTGTGAAACATGTTTCTTAGAGTACAATAAATGCCCATTGCAACTTTTTTTTTTTACAGTAATAGTCGTCCTTGTCGATATCTGCCTCTGTAATAGGTAGCTCCAGAGTACCACCTATCGGCAAAAAGCAGAACTTCCCTTATCGTGCGTTTCACGTTGGCCTATATTCAATGATGTACTGTGAACGCAGATGCAATGTCTTCCTTCCACGTATACAAGCATCTTAGCGTTTGGTTTTGATGTGCCTGTGTGGGGCTCTGTCACATTCAACAACACTGCTACTGCATGTCGGAGGTGACAAGATTGCCAACAACCGTTTTATCTTGCTTCCTGCCTGTCTGGATACCAACATGCATAAATATGCAGGAAGATATCTAATCAAATAAATCCATTCATTAAATGAGCTGCTGGTATTTCTTCTTTTGCATTAATTACATAGTCATTACCATATCAATTAGAGAAATCAGAGATCATGTAATTAAGGTTTAGCCAAAAGCACCTGCTGCCTCGGTGTTGTACCGCTGTGCGTGTGTGTGTGCGTGCGTGTGCGTGTGTGTGTGTGTGTGTGTGTGTTCCAGCCAGCCCTAATATAATCTCTGGCCTTTGACAGGACTCTCCATCATCAATCTAGAGCTGTCGGAATTCAGCTATAATGTTTTTTTGTTGTATTTGTTTATGAAGGGCGGTGTTGTCGTTATGGGCGGTGGGTGGTGGGTGATTGGGAAGCGGGTTAGTGTTGGGAGTGGGTGGGAGATGTTGTCATGGTGATCCCATTGATTGGCAGAGACGCCTGCTTTAGGAAGGAAGAAAGAGTGACAGGTGGGAGGAGGCGGGCCGTACATCTACAGGAACAGATTGAGGACAAAGTGAGGACTCTTCTGGTGTCAATGTGGGGGGGGGGGGGGGAGGGGGGGGTCCTGTCCGTTACATTATGTACACATACAGACAGTCATCATTATTACAGGCCACATGAAGCCATTATGTGTCCCAGTGTTTGTCCCAATATCAACGACACTGGTTTGAATGGAGCTTCTGTGAAATCGTGAAATTGTGTGTGTGTGTGTGTGTGTGTGTGAGAGAGAGAGAGAGAGAGAGAGAGAGAGAGAGAGTGATAGTGTGTGTGAAAGATAGTTTGTGTGTGTGTGAGAGCGAGAGAGAGAAAGAGAGTGTGTGTGTGTGTGTGTGAGAGAGAGAGTGTGTGTGAAAGATAGTTTGTGTGTGTGAGAGAGAGAGAGTGTGCGTGTGTGTGTGAGCGAGAGAGAGAGAGTGTGTGTGAAAGATAGTTTGTGTGTGTGAGAGAGAGAAAGAGAGTGTGCGTGTGTGTGTGAGCGAGAGAGAGAGAGTGTGTGTATGACCGAGAGAGAGAGAGAGAGAGAGAGAGAGAGAGAGAGAGAGAGAGAGAGAGAGAGAGAGAGAGAGAGAGTGTGTGTGCCACGGCCACCCGTTGAGAAAATGATAGAATCAGGCTTTATTGTCGACTTTGAAAGAGAGGAAGCCTGGAAAGACAAAATACAAAACGAGGAGGAGAAAACAGGGAGGAGGAGATGAGGAGGAGACAGTAGGGGAGAGGAGATGAGGAGGAGTTCAGGGAGGAGGAGATGAGGTGGAGACAGTAGGGGAGAGGAGATGAGGAGGAGTTCAGGGAGGAGGATATGAGGAGGAGACAGTAGGGGAGAGGATATGAGGAGGAGACAACAGGGAGGAGGAGATGAGGAGGAGACAACAGGGAGGAGGATATGAGGCACAGGGCTTTGCTAATGGTAGCTGGACTGCATTTATTAAAGCAGGCTATATTAGAATGCTTTTCCAACCTTCCGGCCACTCAAAGCGCTGTACAGTACACTAACTAACTAACTATTCACACGCATCTATACACCATCCATATGTAACGAACTAACTAACTAACTAACTAACATTCACACGCATCCATATGTAACTAACTAACTAACTAGAAAGAAAAGAAATCATACATTATTAATCCCCCTTAGGAGAAATTCATTCTCTGCATTTAACCCATCCCTGAAGTGCGCCACTCGTGTGGCACCTGGGGACTAACTCCAGATTGATGTCAGTATCTGGTCACAGCACTGACTGGAGGTTGAACCTGACATGTTTTTGATAGTGGGGGAAACTGGAGCACCTGGAGGAAACACACGCAGACACGGGATCATGCAAACTCCACACAGAAAGGCCGGGTCGACTGGGGTTTGAACCCTGGACATTCTTGCTGTGAGGCCACAGTGCTATCCACTGGGCCACCGTGTTGCCTAACTAACTAACATTCACCCATTCACACTCATCCATACACCATCCATATGTAACTAACTAACATTCACCCATTCACACTCATCCATATGTAACTAATAACTAACATTCACCCATTCACACGCATCCATACATCATCCATATGTAACTAACTAACTAACTAACATTCACCCATTCACACTCATCCATACACCATCCATATGTAACTAACTAACTAACTAACTAACTAACTAACATTCACCCATTCACAGGTATCCATACACCATCCATACTCTGATGGTGATGTCTGCCATGCGAGGCACCACCTGACCACCGGGAGCAGTCACGGTTAGGTGTCTTGCTCAGGGACACCTCAGCGAGGTTCGAACCAGCTTCTTCTAGATCACCTGTCGCCTTGTCCTCTACACCCGCTTTGTTCTCAGGTCTCCCCCTCTGCTCTGCCTCGATTGCTCTTCCCTGGCTGTCTTCATGTTTCTGTTCAACGGTTTTAGTTGCCGGAGCATCATCGTCCTGCACTTCACTCCAGCCTCTGAAAAATGCTCACACATGCAGTAAGCATATTAGGGTCAGGTCATGTCCTGTCCAATAAGATGCGTAAGCAACAATTACATAAGATGCTGGCTGGATACTATAAATATCTACTTTTGGCTCATTTTTGGACCATATGCCTAGTGAGACCACTAGATGGCAGCAGTGAGTTGGCTTTAAACCCCCAGCAAGCTGTCTGTGTGTTCCATTAAAATTATTTTTCTATTTTTAATTATTTCTTCATTCACTTTCTTTCTTTAAAATCGTATTTAAGGCTGACCTTTTCGGTAGAGAGAATTTAAATGTACTCACTTTCACTCAGTTATTTGGGTATGACAGTATGATACGGCGTCAATATAGTCTCACAAATCGCGCTCGCAGAATTTTGTGTTGCGCGCACACGAACAAATTCGCGCGCGCAGAATCTTGAGTCGAGCGTGCACACAGACAAGTCGCGCGCACAGAATGTTCATTTGAACACGCAATAAGTTGTTCCGAGCGCGCGGACGTCGCATGCTG
>JAODTR010064065.1:0-16508 GCA_025399935.1 Amblyopsis rosae
GACTGTATATATAAATGGACAGACCCTCTGTGACGTCACCATAGACTGTATATATAAATGGACAAACCCTCTGTGACACCACCATAGACTGTATATATAAATGGACAAACCCTCTGTGACGTCACCATAGACTATATATAAGTGGTCAAAGTTTAGATTTTACAATAGTTAAAGGTGGCATCGGCGATTGTAAACTATACTCATTGTCAAATTCAGCGAATATCTACCCACTAGCTGCCCACACTTTGTACGCACCAAATGATAGAAGCACCTTATTGCATGAAAGGAATAGGTGTTGTTCTTTTCCCATTTTCTTTTTGTTTTTGTTTTGATACGAGTTCAAATATCAGCAATTCTTCTCCAGCATCGCTGACTAAATCTTAAATGTGTGTTTGTATTTATATTTCATAAAGCCTGTGAATTAATTTAATCTAAATCCAAAATCTAATCTGGCTCTGTTTAGTGTAGGTTAGAAATGTTGTCAATGCATGTGTGTGTGTGTGTGTGTGTGTGTGTGCTAGCAGCTAGCTAGTCTCGCAGAGCCAGCATTTACATAAGTCTGGGACACAGCGCTGGCTAACTGCGTCAGTACCCGTCTACTTAGCAAGCAGGGTATTTTGATTGACATGCGACCAAGTACGTAACTCAATGACCAAGTTGGACGTTAAACTTGCGACGAGGAAAACTAAACAACAGAATTCTGTCTGTTTACAGGTCTTGTAAATCTGTACATTGTGTAGGCTACTGTTAATAATTAAAATACATGTTTAATTATAAATGAGTGAATAAAGCACTGCACTATTGTTGCATCAGAAATTACGGAGAAATAATTTTAAGTGACAATGCCAATGTTAACCGGCAGTATTACTTCCAGAAAGTCAGAGTCCCGTGTCGAGCGCATATGCATCAGACCTTCAGCACAGGGTTGCCTATGTGACGTAGTGCTGATGAGCAGAAGAGGCTGAGACTAGCAGCTACCATACATCTCTGACCTCGTATGAATCCCCAGGTTCAGATTTGCCTGGTTGGTGAGGTGAATCAGTTGAATGCAACCATCAGCGCACTGAAGCAGAAGCTGTCTGAGGCCAGGTGAGTGTCACAGCACTTACACTAGCACATGATGTCCAACCGGCATTGTGAATTTACATATTGGAATCTCAACGCACCATTTATTTATATATCTATATATTTTTTACTTGCGCCTGATTTCAATCGGGCGCGTTTCTGTTTCGTTTTTCTCCGTCCTCTGCATCCTGCCCTATGCCGGCAACGTGTCAGAATCTCTTTGTTTCCATAGCAACAAACCAAACAGGAATTACGAGTTCTTTCTGATTGGTCGTTGATCGCTTTCAGGAGAGTGCCAGAAGCGTATTTTGTCAAAAATAGAACTGCCGCCTATTTTTTCGTGAGCCGAGCGGAGAGCCGCTTTTGCGCCGCTCCTGGGACGCTCCTGGGACGCTTTGGCGGTTCACTTGCATTGACAAGGGATCCGTGACGGAGCCGTAATTCGACAGAGACGCGCCCGGTGGAAATTGAGGGTTAGAAGTCCAGTAGAAGTGATGACTGTCCAAGTAGAAGCATTTCTCTGTAACTGCCGTCAGTTGTTGCTCTGTTACAGATGCTAACGCCATCCCTTTATGGTTATATCAAGATATTAGCTCTACTGAAGCCCTTATAAGCCTGAAACAATTATATTACATTTTAAAAAGTCTGAAAATGAAAGGGAATTACTCAGTCAAAGCAGCCGTACAGTGCTAAATAGGGGCTAACTGGATAATGCTGCTATCCATTGCAAGTCGGAAGTCGATATTTCCCAGTAGGTATTTCCAAATTCCAATATAAATCTGCCTCACTGCATCTGTTAGAGAAAACATGGCCGCCCGCACCAAACTGACAATAAAAGAGACAGAATGGGTAGGCTAGTAGAGTTGACTAAATGCTTTCAAAGATGTTTTAACTCAAAGGCTGTTCCCACACCGCCACATTACTGTGACGTCATGTGTGTTTCTGTCTCGTGTCTGTTTATGGCTTGATATATCTTGCCTGAGTTTCCGACTTGAATGCCTCGAGTTCCATCTGTGTGTCGGAGGTCGTTTTGTTCCGAATACAATGGAATGCACCATAAGTGGACAGGCCAGATCCTCCCCTCTGCTATTCCATCCCCTCCTAGGCACTCTCTGCAGAGGATGCAGCTCCACCACGCCCGTATGACCCATGACCTTTCCAGGAAGCAGGAGGCGTTGGCTCTGGAGCGGTGCACCATGGACACCCGCGGGCGGCTCACGTCTACGGCCGACACCTCCACGGAGCCGTCTTCTGTGGTGCCGCTTGCCAACTCCTGCGGCAGAAGCAACCTGGAGTTGCTGATTCAGTAGCCAGCCAGACACAGCCCGGGCCTGAGCAGGTCAAATAACACGTCATAAATGTGGGTGGGGGCTTTTGAAGTAGTTTGACATGTTTAAAACCAATCTGACCTTAGTATAACTCCTCCTAGTTTTGACTATCTTAATCCTAAAATGTGTGTATTATAGCCCTACAGTAGTCATAGAGAAAAATTACTATATGACTATTGACACATTTTTATTTCTTTATATATTAGCGTAAAAAACAAAAAAAACAATTATTTAAGGTTTGTAAAGATTTACTTTGGCCTAAAAGCAAATTGTCTGCATAATAACAAATTTCTTGATGCGTTTGTGTGTATTTTGTGTATTTCTAGTGTTGAATTTCAGGTTTTGCTAGGGATTGTTTTACCTGGGTTTAAAAAATTATGCACTCAGTTGCAGCAATGGTTGTTATCATGACTTATCAAACATTAGCCCTTAATGACTCTGTTTGTCCTCATCGTATTGTTTGATCAGCAAGGGCTGTCTGGCGCGTGCACACGGCTGTTGTGATGTGAACTTTGTCTTATGGTTTAGGTGCAAATAAAATGTGTTTTTATATTAGAACAATATGTGGTAAAAGACCATCACAGACTCTCCCTCAGTTATGTCTACAAATAGTTTTCTATTTCTTATGTAAAAAAAAGCACAGAGCTAATGCATTTTCACCGTATTTCGACATGATACACATTTCCTATATTCGTGTGACGAGCAATATTTTCAAATAGAGAATGAATCTGGAAAAATACTCTGGTGTTTCTACGCAGCCCTGGCTCTGTAAATATGAACACAAACAAAGTGGAGCAGACTGCACGCCATAACATTGTCCTATCCTGGTGCGTTCAGTGTGTGAGGCAGAGCTTCTGAAGGAGCGTTGAAGGGAGGTGTTTTTGTTCAAATATCACCAGAATACCTGACTACACCTTTAATGTTTCAAAGACAAAAAGACAACAGTACGTTAACAAAAGTCTTGCAGCAACAAAAGTCTTGCAGCAATATCATGTTACTAAATGTTACATTTACTAAAAGGGTGTATTGAGAATATATTTTGAATATAATTTAAAATCTAAATTAAATCTGATCTCAGATAATCTGAAATTTTAAATAACACCTGCCAAGACAACATCCCTGTTGTCAACTTGTGAAAAGAAGAAAAACAGTTTTTTTCTTTTTACGGGGATCACTCAGCCGAATTTTAAAGTGCTTTATTTGTGTATTCCTCCATTTTCTCAACTCTTGCACACACTTGACAAGCTAGCCTAGATCCCAAACCATCATCCTCTTGAATTGGCCATCATGTCCAGCAGTTTATGCCTTTACTGCCTGCCTCTCTAGTTGGTTTAGACTGGCGTTGCCTTAATGGGGTGTACACAGGCTTCCTGACTAGATGAATTATTCTGAATCATTTCACTAAAGGCTCCAGATGCCACCTGTCTGTTGCCTTCCCTGCGCGGGGCAATTAAGCCACTATTGGTGCCTGCTGCTAAATGTCATCCGCATCTCGTGAATGGCTATCTCTGTTTTTCTGCCCCTCTCCGTCGTCATAATGTCATGTGCACCTTGCCCCCTTCATACCCACCAACAGCTGCTTCACTCCCTTTTTTCCTGTGTCATTTGTGGTAGCGGAGGTGAAAGAGATCCAACCATTCTTCAACGGTCACCGTCACGCTAATACTAGCCTAACCGTAGCAGGTCAGTTCACTTGTTGGCGGCAAAAATCTTCTCTTCAACAGGTGTCCTTCATTAAAAGATCAAAAGGGGCAGGCAAAGGACAGAATGCAGGATGATAATCGCATGGGGAGGGGGGTGGAAATAGGCGGGAACATTTTCCCAACAGTTTGTCTTGAGTTGTCTCCGTGCGTGATTCACACTGTTACCATGTGACCTCGATGCGTTACGACCTCTCTGCGTCGTCTTTCTATCAGGCTGTCGGACGTCCTGACGATGCAAGTCGCCGTGGTCAACTGCGTCGCCCTGTCCGTCTACTGCTTCACATTCCTGCTGGGCCTCCCCGCCAACCTGCTGGTGCTCTTCGTCTATGTCCGCAAGGCGCGCAAGCGCGGCGCCACGCCCAACGTCGTCTACGCCCTCAACCTGTGCCTGGCTAACCTGGCTCTGGTGGCCTGGCTGCCCGTCAAGGCCCTGGAGACCTTCCTGCAGACGTGGATGCTGCCCGTGGCCCTGTGTCCCGTGTACGCCTTCTTCCTCTACTCCTCGCTGTACGGTAGCTGCCTTATCATCACCGCGGTGACGACGGGACGCTATCTCGGCATCGCGTTTCCCATCAATTATAAGCGCTACCGGCGCGCGCGCATCTCCTGCATCGTCTGCGCCGCCCTGTGGACGCTCGTGCTACTGCACCTGTGCGTCGGCCTGGCAGTCGAGGGGGGGCCCGGCTTCGTGCACCCCACGGAGGGCTGCTACAACGGCTTCAACGCCTCCCAGTTGGCCGTGTTGCTGCCGCTGCGCCTGGAGATGGCCGTGGTGCTGTTCGCGCTGCCGCTGGCGGTCACCGCCTTCTGCACGCTGCGCTGCGTGGCGCTGGTGTGGCGCTCCGCGCTGCCGGTGGCCGGGAAGCGGCGGGTGCTGGCGGTGGCGACGACCACGCTGGCCGTGTTCGTGGTGTGCTACGCGCCCTACAACGCCTCGCACGTGGTTGGGTTCGTGCGGTGGGACAACGTCAGGTGGAGGCGCGAGGCCATGTTGACCAGCGCCTGCAACGTGTTCCTGGAGCCCGTGGTCATGCTGATGCTGTCGCCGGCCGCGTCGCGGGGGTTCGTGGGCAGGATCTGCGGCGGACAACGCACCAGGTTCAGCGGAAGAAGACAGCGTTCGGCCGCAGCGCAATACCTTGACAAAGGACCCGCTGGGCCCTGTCAAGGGAGTACCGACGCGGTCTGGAAAGAGCCCGCCTGAAGATGGCTGACTAGATTGAGTCTGGTGTATAAGCAGTGGCGGATCTAGAGTTTTAAGTGTGGGGTGGCCAGGGGGTGGCCAATCAGATATCAGGGTAGGCAGTGCCACCCTTGACACCCCTCTGATACCGCCAGTGTATATAAGATCAAAGCTTTGCCAAAGATAAACTGTGGAAAAACAATGCATAGAGGCCACTGATGCTATCTGGAAATAGGATGATGGCATCTGATTCATACTGTGTTTAATTGTAGTGTCATATGCTAATGTGACAGGGTGCCTTATAGTCAATTAAGCAGTTTAGTGATCGAGCCCCTACCTGTAGGCACCATTGAGCAAGATGCCTGACGGTCCCTACACCTCTCAAATTGCAGAAAGAGACAAGAACAGTATTCTGTATGTACAGGTACACTTTTGAAGAATGTTCCCTCAAAGGTACAATATTGGTCTTTAATAAGAGGCCAGATGCATACAATTGCACTTGAACTAATACAATGTTATAAGGGTTTTAACATTGTATGGCACTTAAAGGGTACATAATTGTCTCTCAAAAGGGAACCTCCACTACGACAAGCATTTGTACACTTTTATGTATGAGTGTGTCTCCTCCTTTATTCTTGTAATTGTACTTACTGTAAATTCCATTGGAGAAAAGCATCTGTTAAATTACCTAATTGTAATTGGTATTAACATATACATAAACAATATTTAAAATTGTAACCCTCCAAACCAGAATCGGCGCCCCCACGGATTCGGTCTATTTTTTATTTAAAACTTTTATATTTTGTATCATATCTTCAGAACGGTAAATGCTATAACTCGGTTTCTTTTCCTCATAATCTAGACACTTAGTATGCTCGGTATGGTTTACACAGGTGTTATTTGGCAAAAGGGGCTGTACAAGACTACGGGAATGTTGCCTCTAAAATGCATTGCATTATGCACTTTCAAATTCTATTTCATATATTATCTTAAGAATGGTAAAGGCTAGAAACTCACTTTTTCCCCACTCATTATCCAGACACTCCGCTGAAGAGATTGGCATAAAAAGACAATGGCAAAATTGCCTTGAAAATGCAAAAAATAAAAAACACTGAAAAAAATGATTTGTTTGGTGCTAAAAAGACAGGACTGTCAAAATTTAGAAATAAGTAGATAAAAGCATACCACATGAAACTCAGGTCTTAAATAAGTTTGAAAGTTAGTGAAGGCATGTTGGAATCAATATATATGTTTGAAACAAAACTATACACTATGTTGCCATCCTTTACATAATAAAAAACTACAAAAAATATTAGATATTTATCATTTCATTGCATTTTAAAAAAAGCATAAACAGTGAGTTAATTGTCTCAAATATATTTTGTGATATTATCCTAATTGATCGCACCTACTGTATTATGGCTAACTACAACTTTATTGTAGCCTACTTTTGTTGGTATTCATTACATTTTTAATGCAGTGCCCATGATGTCACAGCGGCTCACTTGGAGGCGGGCTGGCTCACTTTTGCCCCCACTCCTTCACAGGCCCACCTCGGGCGTGGCTCGGTACGACTAGGCACATTAAGATGATAATGTGATTCTAGCATGTGCAACTTGTGCAAGTGTGCAAGGTTGTGCACCGTGTGGCCTAGGAAGCATTTGCCTTTGTGTGAGATGCTGCTTCGTGTGACATCTAGTGGCAGAACATTTAATATATGTACACACACATTTTAATAAAATGTCAACTGTAAAAATGGTCTCAGTCCAAAAGTAGGCTACACCATGGAACATAAATCATTCAACTATACAGTGTTAAATGAATAAGCTATACCCGTATGTCTACAGTGTTAAATTAACAAATACTGTGTAAGTGTAATTAGCTTAAGGCCTAGAGTAAAAAGGTTTAGAAATATAGGTAATTAAGCCACAGAGATATACTGTACATTATAATAAAGCAGCTGCCTGTGTTTCTCTTGTTTCTTAGAAAACCGACACTTTGGACAAAGGATTGAAAATGTATTAAAATATTTGTGATGTGACAAATCATAAACAGCTGTTCTGTTCTATGCTGCAGGTGTAAAATAAGATAATGGTCAGAAGAAGATTCTAGAATGTCACCACCATAAGTCTACCCTCTGGTGGCCACTAATAATAACCTCAAAACGTTCTTATTTGGAGTTGGATAAAACAAATGATGTCCTTCCATTAGTATCTGTCAAGTGTCAAGGCCATGTGAATCCAGACATTATTACAACAACACATACAATGTATACACACGTAAAGTACGCAGAACATGTAGTGATTGCTGGGAGACACTGTTTGAAGAGCTGAGTCGGAACACAACCATTGTGGAATGGGCTTATTAAATTTCCGCTACCTGTATTTATCAAGATAGTAGGCTGGCTATTCAGTAGGCTGTGCAAATACAGGGAGGGGTCTGCTTTGATAAAACAATTGCCTCCCAAAAGGACGACCCATATTGACAGTCCGTTTATGGGTTAAGAGTGTGCAGTGGCATGGGGCTCTTGGCTCTTCAAGACTGACAGAGGTATGTTATGACACTTATTTCATTTATTAATGCTACTGAAAGACATAGTTTATTGCCCCCTCAACAATGGGACGATACCGGGCTTCATTGTATCATTTAGTTAATGTTTTATTTGAGCGTGTCATCTGTGCAGTGTACTTAGTTACGTAGACCAGAATGCTTAGGATGAAGACAAGTATGAAAAGGTTAAAGAGAATGTTATTTGTAGACTATTTTTACTGTAATGTGTGTGTGCTTGTGTGTATGAAGAACAAAATGCCTGAGTCCAAGTCCATTTTATCTTTAGTTGGGAACTGCATATTTTTCTTTTTTTTTTTTCTTTGAATTAAGAGTTTTAATATTTTTCTGATTGATAAGGCACTATTTTGGAAACTATAGGCTATTTTTGCAAAGCTCTACACACTAAAACTATTCTAGCAAACTTACAAACATAAATAGAGTACACACATACATCATTTAAATAAACACACAAAGCTGCAACTACATACTGATAAATACATTCAAAACATGCTTTTTCTGTGTGCAGGGCATGGCAGTTTGCAATAACTTTTTGTCCTGCATGTAAATTAATATACATGCATACACACAGGTAGTCAAATGTGTAAAGGATATATTCAACCGCCACATCATCAAATGACTTGTGCATGTGATATGTGTAGCTTCCAGTAGTTTTGAAGACATTGTAAATGCTTTTGAACATTCCCGCAATTGGTTACAGCAGTTGGTTACTCAGCTGAATCTTGGCCTTCACCCATACTGTGAAGGGGTACGGTAGATAACTAGTTATCAACATATTCTCTCAAATATCTACCTTTACTGTAAATTGGCAAGCAAAAACAGACTGCTGCATGTAAAGTTCTGGGGTGTTTCCTTGTTTACATTTCAAAGTTGGTATTTTTCTTTTTCTCAGTTTGTTAATTCTGGAATTGTAGTTAAATGAGTACAATTATGTTATCATTCAGAAAATAAACAAATAGCAAATGGTTCTTATTTAAAGTTGCAATTATAGATGTTTCCAGGTCAGTTTCTTTTGTATTTATGGATGATTGGTGAGGTTGTGCTATATGCTTAATTCTAATTGATCAAATCCTTTTCGATTGCAGTTCCCATAGTCTGTATATAAAGCAGTGCCTGCGACAACAATAATGACACCAGTATAAACAGAGATAAGCAGCCGCAGAACGAAACAGATGCAACAAAGCTGTTTGGTATCACATACTGTAGATCACCAATACTCACCTCACATTTGATGCTCAAATGACCTTAAGTAGAAAGTGACAACTTGTATACACTGTAAAAAATGCTGAGTTGAAAACAAACCAAATTGGGTAGATTCTACGCCAGCTGCTGAGCCTTCAGCCTACCTTGCTATATATTTACTCTACAGCTATATTTTATATACAATAACTAAATACATTAGTTAACCCAAATACAGTTTTTCAATGTCCCCTATACAGTGATACACAAACAAATCTTACCTAAACTAGAGAGTTACATAAACCTATTTTATATAGGTTATTGCTTATCAATTGTATCAACCCATGTTGTAAGCATACACATGTATGTAACATTAGAGCTATAGTGTAGCTCTGTAATGTAAAGCCTGTGTGCTATAATCACTGTGTGTGTCTATGGAATTCTGTTCTTCCCCAGTGTTTAAACAAGTCTTGGCTACCGCTAATCGCCATGCTCGACAGCCGCCTGTTGCTATCCGTCTACATCATCACCTTCCTAATGGGCGTGCCGGCCAACATCTTGGCATTCGTCACGTTTTTCCACAAAATGCGACACAAGCCGACTCCCATCGACGTTTTTCTCCTCAACCTCACCGTGTCTGACCTCATCTTCCTGACGTTCCTGACGTTCAAGATGAAGGAGGCCTCGGACGATATGATCTGGCACATGCCCTACTTCCTGTGTCCCACCACGGGCTTCCTGTTCTTTGCCACCATCTACAACAGCACCCTGCTGCTGACGGCCGTGGCCGTGGAGCGCTACCTGGGCGTGGCCTACCCCATCAGGCACTCGCTGTGCCGCAGGACGCGCTACGCCGTGGTCGCCAGCGTCCTGTTCTGGGCGGTGTCCCTGCTGAACCTGAGCATCGTCTACATCGTCCAGATCCCGCAGTTTGTCAACACCACGCCCCCGCTCAGGTGCTACCTGGAGTTCACCGAGGAGCAGCTCAGCCTCCTCATGTCCGTGCGCCTGGAGCTGTTCTTCGTCCTCTTCTGCGTCCCCTTCTTCATCTGCTGCTTCTGCTATGTCAACTTCATCCTCATCCTCTCGCGGCTCAAGAACATCCGGCGGCGGCGGCGGCTGCGGGCCATCGGCCTGGCGCTCGGCACACTGCTCGTGTTCGCCGTCTGCTTCGGGCCCTACAACGCCTCCCACGTGGTGGGGTTCGTGCACAAGGGCAACGAGAACTGGAGGGACGTGGCGCTCCTGTCCAGCACCTTCAACACCTGCCTGGACCCCATCATCTTCTACTTCTCCTCGGCCACGGTGCGAGGAATGCTCCGTCACTGCTTCAGGAACCTCACGGAAAAGCTGCACATACTGCGGTGCGGAGGGGGGCCCGCCGCTTCTTCTCAGCCCTTGGAAAGCGCAAAAACTGTCGCCAACCGAGTATAAGGAGACACCATGAACATTCAAACATTATTGTGTATTTATTGATCTTCGTGTCAGGAATATTTATTGGAGTGTTTCGTTTACCAGCCAGACTTTAGTAGGCCACAAAATAGCCTGTGGGCGGTAGGTTATTCCCTGTGAGCAAAGCAAAATAAGGTTGGAAAGGTCACCTTGTGTGTCGACTTGGCTGGCAAACAGTAATATCAGCTTACTCTTACTCATTTATCAACCACGTGTACAGCTTCTACTCGACTTTTCTTTTACAGTATACATTTAAAGCATATTTACATTCATTCAAATATTATTTTAATTATAATTTTCATAAAAGGTAAATAAAATGTAGCGTAGCAAATGTCATACATGTAAATATTTTGATTCCATTTCGAATGTTGCATACAGTGTGACTCGTGAGCATAGACAGCTTTTACGCAAGGGAGTGTATTTGGGTGTGTTCAAATCAACATAGCTTATCTAAGGTCATGACATAGGCCTACTATTAATTACCAGGCATGCCAAGAAACAATGCACGCATTATGTTTCACATACTGTACACACAAATATAAAAGTGAGCAACACGTTATCTAAAAATTAACAATGGTGGGTAAACATAGTTTTGTGGCTGCCGTAAGATAAACAACTACCTGTATCAATGAAACATGAGCTTGAGAACAACAAATACCGTATAAATATTTTGGTTAACTTACGCTCTTCGAGAAAATGACCTCTTCAAGAAACAGATTTTTCCTGTAATTGTATAGGTACCTTAAAGTGCAATATATAGGTTATAATAACAGGGGCCTTGAAGAAGATATATTTGCTTCCCTGATCATTTATGCTCAGAATGCCCATGAACAGTCAGAAGAAATGCAAACACTGAGATAAAGCGTGAATATCAAGGGACCTTCCCCGCCTTAGGTATTCCACACAAGGCAGGTGTTCAGTGATGATGACCATGGCAACAGCCATTTCCTGTCAGTAATAACGTGCTGTTTGACCAGGCACAGAACGGTGCTCATATGGCAGGTAGGGAACATTGAAACCGATAACGCTGCTTTATAGCATCGCGTACTGGTCAAGGATATTGTCGGTTGGCTGGGAGGGTTCACACAAGTTCATTTGTTATTAGTTTACAGTTCGCTGACACAATTTCAGAAAGTAATTGGGTTTCTAAGGGCATCGAGCGATTGTACACAGTAAAGGTCAACACAACACCTTAGTTATCACAGCGGGTGTTGTTCCATGGCACCGGTGTATATTTAGAGCCATCTAATCTGCCCATGACGACGAGGGAGTGTAATGTTTTGTCAAGGTGTGTGCGTTGGCATTGGCCCGACATCATTAAGAAATTGTGAAAAATACTTTAGGTATAAACATTGCCATTTTATTGTTGTATCAG
Source organism: Amblyopsis rosae (assembly GCA_025399935.1). Classification (NCBI taxonomy): domain Eukaryota; kingdom Metazoa; phylum Chordata; class Actinopteri; order Percopsiformes; family Amblyopsidae; genus Amblyopsis; species Amblyopsis rosae. The sequence goes on from JAODTR010064065.1 coordinate 11,854, forward strand.
AATTTGTCATGCTAGTGGTTAGAAATTCCATGCTGTGGTTATTTTCAGTGTAGACAAAAGGCAGTTAGTCAAATGCATTATCACTTATTTTTCCCAAGGACACTCTTGACCATATCTTCTTGATCATTTGTTCCGTTTTACACAAAGCAACAGCAGCACCGGTTCCCAAAACATTAGAAATAAGACAAAATTGATGCGTGTCATCCCCAGTCCACAATGCTACTTCGATGCTAGTTAATTTTAAATCTCAGTTGGAGGTGTCAAGCCAAGAGATGTATAATACCCCATACCACTTTAGCTATACATATCCAAGTATAGAAGCTTTAAACTCAATGTTTGTATATTAAACCAATAAGCAGAAATACAGACAATCTATGATTTAATGCAAAAAAAAATATAAAGTTACATTTTCAAAAGCTATCTCCACATTTGTATCTATACATCGCACCTATTGGGGACTAACAATGTCTAAACTCTATATTAAAGTTTGGGAACCACTTCCAGGGTACTATCCCAATTACCTGAGCGATGTAAACACCTATGGCCCCCCCAACAGGCTTCGATTAAGGCTTTGTACTAAAAATAAAAACCTCTGGGCCTGTTCATGACGCACTTGCTCACCATGGTTGTCAGGCAGAGGGGGCTGATGAACAGATGCTATTGCAACAATGGCAGCAAGGGGGCGACGTCGAGAAGCCGTGTTCATAAAGCATACAAACTCTCCTTGTCACTTTGTGTGACGAATTGCTACCGGAAGCAGAAGTAGAAACCAAACCCCTTCATTATTAGTCATATCCACACACGCCTCTTCAACAGCAAAACTAATGCATAAATTAGCACAATGATCTCTACTGTAACGGTTCTCTCTCCTTTTTGTGCCTGTTTACTGAAAAGTAATAAATAAAAAAAGGACCAAAAACAAAGGGTTTCCATTAATGTCACACAATTTCAAACACAAAAAATAAAAACAAAAACCGCAATAGAATGATGGTGCATTCTCAAAGCAATGTGTTGGAATTAAAGTCTCCATCGTAAGCACGTGGTAAACTAATAACAGCAAACTAAAAAGGAGATTCCTATGAGGGTGAGGCAGTGCAAAAACGTCAGTATCCTCTAAGTGGATGAGAGCACATCCGGCGGAGGAGAGCGGGACGTGAAGCGTTGTAGTCCTCTGGAGTCCTTCTACAGCCCTGCACGCAACACCCGTGTGTGCGGTGTGGTCTTATTTTAAAAAACGGTCTTTGTTTGCCTTCTGTTCTTCTTCCCAAGCGGTGGATGAACAGCTGTGTGTACAGTGTGTGCGTGCGTGTGTGTGTGATGTGCACGTGGGGTCTGTCAGCTGGCCATCACTGCGGCGTTGCGTCTCCGTTGAGCTCGATGCCGTGCTGCTGCAACTGAGCCCGGAGCAGGGCGTTGTCGTTCTTCAACTCCTCAATCTAGACCAACGATAATACACTTGGTTTATATACAGCACAACAAAACAGCTGGGTCAAACCTCTGTGACGTATTTTGATTAGTCTGCACATGGTTTGTGCATGCAATATAAAAAAAAGGTTTTATTTAAAGTAATTTCCTTGTATTTTATTGCGTTAAAGTGCATCTGCATATTGTTTTGAAGCAAGGGAGCCACAGAGCTTTACTTTAGGATATAAAATGCGTAATAAAAGCATTGGACCACCAGGGCACAGCTGGTGAGGTCAGGTGCTGTCTTAATATCATCCTATAATCTATTTAACATCGTTTACCGATCATTCCGCATTATTACAGGTCCTTACAAGCATTCACTTTGCTGTTAACAACAGAATCATCATTTGTGAATTGAGAGTACAATTTAAAATGCTGAATTGGCTACGGATAAAATACATAAAGGCGGTATATGCTTCGGCTAAACTTGAATGTCTTAATGATAAAATCTGTTAGTATTTAGGCCAAAATATTCTAGTCTTAAACCTTAAACATGAATATTTTGGATAGAAATTATGTTTTTAAAGATGATATCCATTGTATTATTAACTTGTTACCAAGTTAACAGACTAAATATAGAATAAATGTAATTGGCTGGATATGTACCTGTTGTCTGAGCATGTCATTGTCCACCTGGACTCTCTCCACCTCCTTATAACTGTCCTGCAGCCGCTGGTTACTCTGCCGCAGTTCCCGGATGTAGTCGCAGGCTTTGGACAGGATCCCCCCTTTGCTCTGGGGGACAGAGTGTAGAAGAAGAAGAAGAAGAAGAAGAAGAAGAAGAGCGAGGCGTTAAAAAAACTCTGTGGCTGAAACCAGCATTACCATCAACGCCGTTTTAGTTCGGAACACAAATAGCATCTGTAACTACACGCCCCTCCCACACCCAATAGATTAGGGGCCAGCACTCCTCCCTACTCCTCACTCTACAGCATTCATCGATCTCCACCCCTCCCCCTGAGTTTCGAGCAAGATGAGCAAGGGCTGAATTAAAGGTGTAGTCAGCTATTGCAAGCCAATTGTAAGATAATACACTTTGTCAAATTCACAAAATATCGCCTCGCATTTCACTAGTTTACCGTTCTCTGTGCGTGTTGGAAAAAAATGATCTGGTACTTCTACACAGCCCTGGCTCTGTAAATACACCGCTCACGACAATAATTGCCGTAGTGCCACGCTTTGCTTCACAATGAGTTTCAATGTGTGGGTGTGGCGCTGCGGTTGTTTTGATTTGAGCTCGACGTCAGCAAGCATTCTCGAAAATAAGTAACCCCGTCTTTAAGAGCTCCTGGGGAGGCTACAATGCAATCAGAGGAGTCTTTAACAAGAAGGCAATAGCTGGATGTAACTACTTCCCCCCACTAAGTTAAGAAGTATTCCCTCTAGTGGCCAAGTCAGTGAAATGCTACCACGTCCGGCCCTCGCAGGCATTGACCAATCAGCGTTGTCGTTTTGTATTCCAACTCACACAAGCCGGGGTATCATTCAGGGCTCCGTGAAGCTCTGCATTACCCACCGCTCCAGTTTTGCTGCTGTCTATGTTGCAGTCGGGGATGATCTTGGACAGGGTAACGATCCAGTTGTTGATCTTGTCTCTCCTGCGTCGCTCCACTGCAGGGGGAAGGAAACCCCTTGCCATTACGCTCAGTGCTTACGTCAAAGTAACGTGGAAAAACAGTAACAACTGTGATGTTGTCTTTAGCCGCAAGGCAACATCACATGTAGATTAGGAAACTTTCCAACAAAGCTACACTCTTTAACTGTGTTTTGGTGCCAGTCCCCTTTTTTGGAATGGTGCAAGCCCTAATGAGCTCTCTGTGTGTGTGTGTGTGTGTGTGCGTGCGTGCGTGTGGAGTTTGAAGAGCAAACAAGGAAAGCTAAAAAACACATAATAGAAAATAAGTCATCAACTAGGACACATACCTTCATTGTGCTGAGCTCTCCGCCTCTCATCCCTGGGTGCGCGCGGACCGTCTGCTTTCCTGCGAATAGATGCGTAGCACACGCTGATACGACCGACCTTCTGAAGCAGCCGGGAGCCCCCCCCCCCACCCCAAGCTCAAACAGTGACACTGGTGACATTTATTCAGGCCATGGGGGGCCGTCGAGCGGCGTCAAGGCCAACGGTGGAACCATACTAGCGGCCCAACATTTTGTCTCTAGAAACATCAACACATCACCACACAGGAAACGGTGAACAGCCAATCACAACTGTTGGGGGAGGGGGTTGGGGGGGTGACTGCTTCTTTAGGGGATGTGAAAGGTCTCCTCACCAGTTTGAACTGCCATGCTGCAACATCTCGCTTTCACCAAGGTCTCTGGGGATGGCAGGTAAGTGGGAAACATTTGTTCTGTTTTGTTCAAATTTAGTTTCTTTCGAACAATTATGTTTTTTTTTGTTTAAGTTTTCCTCGATAATTTTCCATTTGCACACACAACCACAACCTTTATAAAATCACGCCAAAACAGTGAGGTAACGATTAGGTAATGTCCAATCCACTCAGGTTCATGGCATAGAGGCAGGGGTCACAGAAGGTGTTGTGGCGGTATGGAATGGTTGAAAGATGTGGACGAGGTGTGAGTGTGTGTGTGTGTGCGTGCGTGCCTGTACTCACGTGGTGTAGGTGTGTGTGCGGGGCGCGATGGTTCGAGGTGAGCCGGTCTGCAGCACGTCAGACGGGCTCATCATCACGTAGAACTGGCCTATGTTGGGGACACACAAACACTTACTAGACAAGCATATTTAACACACCTTAAAAACACTTAATATATATCCATGTTTGTGCAATTCATTGCTTCCACACATTTTAATTAGCAAATAAGTCATAATATAATCAGACAATGAAGCAATCTCACAAAACAGCTATGGCACATAGACCTGATTACAAATAGCCTTATGAATTGGTGTATTATTTGTTTGATTTGAAGCTGAAGTTCCTAAACAGACAATTATTAATACCTTAGTGTAGCCTAATTCAAAAATAAATAGGCCTACATCCTAGTAGTATTCAATGCCCAATTCACGAAAAATAGGGCTCCCCACATAGAAAATCCCATTTTAAACACTGCTTACAGTGGTCTGTCTCCTCTATATAATGTCTCTGGTACTTCTCGCATAGAGTTCTATTGAGGGTCCTTACAGTGGTCTGTCTCCTCTATATAATGTCTCTGGTACTTCTCCCATAGAGTTC
>JAODTR010064076.1:0-16508 GCA_025399935.1 Amblyopsis rosae
ACTGCAGCATTTTATACTATTTATACTATATATACTATTTATACATTTAGATGTTTTACTATATGTATGTATATGTATGTATGTATATGTATGCATATATATATGTATATGTGTGTGTGTGTGTGTGTATGTAATATATGTACAATAATTTTTGATATACTTTACATTTATATAATTTTTCTATTTATGTCATACGTTTTACATTTACAATATATTAATACTATTACATTTTTAACAATGTGCAGTGGTCTCCCACGGCTGCATATATATACAGAACAATAAATAAATATAGACAGAACGAGTAATAAACCAGGAAGAGATACTGTATACATAAATATACCGTATATGTACTGTAAGCATGCATTATCTCCAATGCTTACACAAGATGCCCTGGTGTGTCACCAGGGGGCAGTGAGGAGCAGCTCTGTGGCTCCGAGGAGCAGGAGGAGCACCAGTTCTCCGATGTGGAGGAGTCCTCGGACGACGACGACGAGGAGGACGAAGAGGAGGAGGAGGAGCAGGAAGAGGAGCAGCAGCATGAGGAGGAGGAGTGGTCTTCGTCCCACGACGACCCACCCTCCTCTTCCCCCTGCTCCTCGGACACCCGTCTGTCCTCGGGAGGACGTCCCGACTCCGGCCTACCGCGGGCCAGCGGGCGCACCTCCTCTCCCTGCAGCCGGAGGGCGCTGTTCTCGCGGCAGGGCCGGGATGCCGCCCTCTCGCCCAGGGCCGGCCGGGGGGAGATCCGCTCGCCCAGTCACAGCATCTCCCCCCGGCCGGAGCAGCTGCGCCCCTCTCCGCCCACTACCCTGTCTCCCCTGCAGCAGCGCGCCCGGGCCATTGCCCCCCTAACACCCTCCCCGCAGTGCCGACCGCCGCCATTGCACATGCCCTGGGAAGTCCCCGGCGGCACGCTGGTGAGTTTCACTGGAGCAACTTTAAAGGCATAGTCAGCAAGCTAATTGTAAGCTAATGCACCTTTTTGTCAAATTCACCAAATATCTCCTCGCATTGTGCTAGCTTACTGTTCTGTGTGCGCTGAAACCATAATCAGGTACTTCTACACAGCCCTGGCTCCGTGAATAAGAACATAAACAAGGTGGCGAATATTGCTCACAACATCCAGGGATGGGAAGTATTTATGATACATGTATTTGAAATACGCAATAGCATTTTGTTGTTTGTATTTTCTAGGTTTGTTGAAAATGGCTTCATATTTTGTATCAAAATCCTTTTGTGCTTTGTATTTTGTAGTTTAACAATACTATAGACATTTACTTGGCCTCTAATTGGTAGCCGGGTGTAACCAGACCCATACTAAATTTCACTTCAGGGTCTGGACACGCTCCATTTTCAGTCACCGCATCCTACTCTACCTTTGACTAATATTGATATTGTTGGACATCCTTTAACCAATCAGCGTTGCTACAACTGGTTGTATTGCTTCATATAGCTCTACCACCATTTTTAACGCTTGACTTCAATGCATATCTAAAGCATCATTACATTTAACCACCCCTACTGGTCACTGCCCCACCATCCTGGGTGGCTGTGTGAATGCTAAAGCAACAACAATATTCTAGCCTTTGTAATGTGGTACCTATGTATGGAGCTCTGCTTCTGAGGGAGCACCCTATGGCATTGAAGGGAGAGGTGTTTTAGTTTTGATCTCCAGAATGACTATACCTTTAACTGAGTCAGTTTACAGGTGAAGGGTTAAGGCTAGATCAAACTGATACGTTTGTGAAGTGATTTCATACTCTAGTGGAAAAGTATTTTTGAGTAATTTTCTAATACAAAAATACAGTAGTTTATTTTGATACATTGCATGACTGCTGCATTTTGTAGTTTATTTGGATACACTTACGATTAGGGTTTATATATATATATATATATATTTTTTTTTTATATACATGCATACATACATACATTTACTGTAATTTCAAAATTTGATATACTGTATTTTAAATATGCAGTGGTTTCTTAATTTTTTCCAGAGCTGTGTAGACTGGGTAGAATGAGAGTCACACCTTGCTCGCTCTGGATTGAGATCAGAGGTGCGTTCAAGTTGGAAAACATAGGCGAATGTTTTGCAGACATATTAAAATAGTTTGCTCTGGGCTTGCTGCAAATGTAAAAAAAAATAAATATCAAACAGTCTTAGAGTTCTTGTCGAACACACATGGACAGACACTGGACTAAGGAGGATTACAGTTTAAAGATGACAGTTTGGAATGTTTACACAAAATTATAAAGAAACACGTTTGTCTTAAACCGTTTGCCAAATTTGAATATGTTGTCATGCTTTACAAGTACTGTTTTGATGCAGTTGTAAAAGTAAAGTAAAGAAAATGTGAAGTAAAGAACTGTTGTCATTTAGTTAGTGAGATTGCATCGAGGTATGAATCTAGATTGCAATTTCATTATGGTTAATTGTGCAGCCCTGCTGTATGTACTGTACAGGCACATACTTTAGGTGCTAGGCTAACTATCTAGCTATTTAACAGAAAAAAAAGAAAAGGTCTACACAATATACAGTTTAAGGCTCCAAAACGCCTATGATACTTTATATAAACTACATTTAAAGGCAGTTAGTCATTCTCAAGAACACATGCTAACTTGAGCTCAAATGAAAACAAACTCCTTCAGAAGCTCCGCCTGTCACATTGAAACGCATTGCAAAGCCAATAGCATTGTTTTTGTGAGTATTGTTTGCCACTTTGTGTGTGTTATTATTTACAGAGCCAGGGCTGTGTAGAAGTACAGGATTATATTATATATTATGTATATAAAATAGCGAAATACAAGGGAATATTTAATGTATTTGGCCAAAAGTGTATTATCTTACAGTTAGCTTGCAATAGCTAATTATAACTTTTTAATCCACGACACAATATTGGTGAGGTGATTTTAATAATACATTTGTGTATCATGTATGTGATTAGGTAGGCCTTTGTGTTAATCTAAAGAAAGACATTTCTAAATAACATAATAAATACAAACATACATAAATAAATAATACTATTACTACTTCTTTTAGGTATTTTAAAAAGCTTTTTTTTGTACTTTTGTACTTTGAATCAAGGTGTATATATATACAGAGTAACTGTACCTTCACATTAACCTGGTATGAGAGTGTCCAATCTCAATTACCTTCACATAATTCCACTGCCATACCTTCTGGTGGTGAGAAGTCAAAGTTGTCGTGTTGATGGTGTTCTTGCTCCCCCTACAGGAGAGAAGTGGTACAGTAGGCGATGCGGTGCCCATGTCACCCGAGGCCATCCAGTTCCCTCCCTTTATCCGCCTCTCCTCCTGCGAGGGCTATCCCGGCCACCAGGGGGCAGACAGCGTCTTCAGCCACCTTCCCCTGCACTCGCGGCAGGGTAAGGTGCCGTACCTCATGATCCCCATCGGGGGGATCCAGATGGTGCAGGCCAGGGTGCGATCCCACCTCACCACCCCGCGCTCCCTTACCTCTCCGCCCTCCGCGGAGGGGCCGTTGTCATCGTCGTCGGGGTCCAGGTTTGACTTGCCCTGGGGCGGGACCCCCAGCGCTCAGGGGCTCAGGACTCCCGGGGACTCCCGGCGGTGCGGGAGGCAGGATGCAGGTGCCGCGGACGGCGTGGCCGCAGACTCTAAGCAATACGGCAGCTCCGCCCACAGCCAAAGGCACGTCGCTGAGGGCGACGCAAGAGACTTCCCCTCGGGGCCACCCCTCGGGTCCAGCGGAGCCGATGGCCTCGCGCGCGATTGGATGGCTCCGTGAGCAGCGGCGGGACGAGGGCCAATCTGGCAGAGGGACAGAACAGACCTGAGCACTTACTAGCCGTTACACCTTTAAGGTGTCACGCATCACGTTTTGTTCCTTTTACTTTATTGGCTGCATACGACATTTTTATTTTTATTTGTATTACTGGTTGGTTTTATACCGTTTTCAATACTATTGTTAACTTAATTGTTATTATTATTATTATTATCTGAATTTCTTTGGCCAATATTCAGGTTTGTTATAAAATGCACTTTTTTTTTCTTTGTGAAAAAGTTGTTTGCCTACAATCTATCCCACCTGTATCCTTAATACTGCGATCTTAACTTCTGTTTGAATATATGTAAAATGACTATGAATAAATGTGTAAATGACCAAAATTAAAGATAATTCAAGTTCTTTCGCCCTTTGTCCAGTATTACTCAAATTGTAGCTAATTGTGCCTTTTGAGTCCAGGTTTGTGTATGTACAGTGTAAGTGGATAAAGAGGAGGCTATCACATTTTGATATACTCTTTTTCTTTGTGTATATTGAATAAGGGGGGGATTTGGTGTTTGATTGTTTCTATATTAAAAGGAATTGCATTAATGCCATGGTAACAGAGTTGTATTAATTATGTATTTAAGAAGCAAAGACAAGTTTATTGTCATTAAAAGATGCACTGAAGGTATATTTTATTTTAAAAAAAGAAGAAAAAATATTTCTGCTCAGAACAAATCTCAGAGAAGTGTGCTTTTATTTATTGTTATTTGATGACTGATTTTGGTTGTTTTTGTTATATAGGGGAGGTAAACCATGCCATTGTAATTGTAGTTATGCCTGTGTCTTTTTCACAATGTTCTTGTGACTTTAATTGGTGATGGAGGAAGGACAAGCGAGGTTCACCGGTACTGGAAGGTCAAGTGCCCTGCAGAATTCACAAAGCCAAATTTCTAGTCATGGAACAAATAAAAAGTGCACCAGATATTCATGTGGTTGTGCCTTTATTTACAATATTTTCCAGCTTGACAGTTGGGGTGACAGTGGCGCAGCGGGCGACAAGTGATCCAGAAGTCGCTGGTTCGATCCCGGCTAACTCCTCACCAAGTGTCCGGGTGTCCTCGAGCAAGACACCTAACCCTAACTGCCCCTGGTGGTTGGTCGCGCCTTGCATGGCAGCAATCACCATCGATGAATGTGAAGCAATCCTGTGCAGCGCTTTGAGTTGCCGGATGTTTAGAAAAGCGCTATATAAATGCAGCCCGTTGATTTACCATTTAGCTTTCTGTGCATTTGCTTATATATATCAATTAATTCAATTAAATTCCTCCGATTGTGGGAATTAGGTTGACAAATCAATTATATTCATTAGAGGGTGGCTTACAGAGAAGGCCCTTTTGCCTTCAATGCTCTAACAGGTTATGTTCAACAGCTGCCACTAGCTGGCCTTTCAATGTCTCCAAATGCCTGTCAAGTATTGATTTGGAGTTCTGTTTCCATGCTTCAATGCAAACATGCCACTCCTGCATATAAGGGCCAATAGGGGGTGCTCTCCGTTCCAAACATTAATGCTGTTTGATATTTCACCGAGATGCCATGAGAACCAGCAAGAGCTTCACATTTTTAGATTATTCAGAAGTAGGCTGAATCATTGTACCGACTGTTTGTACCTGTACCGACTGTGTTAAAGCCTATATGAAATGTTTGAGATAATGTTTGCATAAAAGGTAACGTTGATGTCTACTGAGCTAATGTTTAACCCATTTTAAAGCTGTAACATCATATTAAATTTCAGGATATAAGACTGTTTCACTTTACACTCTGTAAGGACTTCATTTCTCATTTCTCAACATTAACAGTTTCAACATTCTATTTTATTATCTCACGTGGAAATCATTTACAGTGATTTGTCTTCTAGAACTTCAACCTGACACACTGCAAGAGCACTGCAAGAGCATATCTGGGCGTCTGTCTACAGAAAAATATAGCTGTATAAAAGAAAATGTGCTCTATTAAGCTATGAGGTGATGTGTCACTGTTGATATCTCAGCCCAAACTAACTGTTCGGGCTGAGACAGATAGCAAGCTGTTCATTCATCTACCGCTGCTCCCTCACAGAACAATACTGAACACAGCAGGAACCCAGGATTATATAAAGCTCATTGAGACGAGACTGTTCACAAAGGTCCTGTGGTGGTCTTAGTTTAGGAGCAGTGGTCAGGCAGCAGCAAATGTCAATACAAAACCAGGTACTGTGTCTGGCAGCATGCAGCCAATTTGTTTTTACAAGTCAGAACTAGAGTTTAACCCTCCTGAACTGCTGACCAAGTGGTATTCAATACGCTAGTCATTGTGAGTTTATGCTGTGGCATGGGTGGTTCATGGTAGCAGGGAGTGTTTTGTGAGGAGCCGTGTGGAGGAGGAGGTAATGATGCTAATTAAAAACAAACAGGTTAAAATTAGAATCTGATACAAGACTAAAGGTATTTTTTAATACTCATTGATGGTGTTTTGATTGTCTTAAATAATTTCAATTGAAATCGTATATACAAAATCAGCTACAGTATACTGTAATGTCATAAATCCACACGTTTCTAAAAATTAAATGTGTCTGTACTGTCTGAAACCTTGGTATTACTGTTTAAAGACACTCCTCGATTGTGTTACAGAAACCAGAACCACATGTGTTCGAACCAAGGTAACCGTCAAACACCTGTATAAAGCTATATTACCATGGGTCTTAATCTCACTTTGTCTATTGACTGTATTTCCATACTCATAAGGTCATTTCCATAGCTGCTGTCATACCTCACTTGTCATATTAACGTGAGTAATGTCACGACAGGATGAATTGGTAAAACAATGGTTGATAACATCCAGATTGGTTATTTGAATGTGTGTGGAGAGTGATGGGTCCTGGAATTTACAAGAGCAAAGGCTACCATTTGGTTATGTATCTGTGATGCCATGTGCTGCTCACTGGGACCACGTAGGTGGGATATAGTCCACTGGATGTCCCAAGGCAAGGTAGAGTCAGTAAAAACTTTATTAGCTAGGCCATTACCTATGGCACTTTATTAGCTAGGCCTTTACCTATTGCACTTTATTAGCTAGGCCATTACCTATGGCACTTTATTAGCTAGGCCTTTACCTATGGCACTTTATACAGTATGTTTGATTACGTGGTAATAGGTATAATGACATTATGCTGCATTTGTTCTATCTAGAAATAGTTTGCTTATAATTGCTGGTATATGACCTGTCCAACAACTGACAAATGTACTACAAGTAAGTCGCTTTGGATAAAAGCATCTGCCAAATGCCATACATTTTAATGTAAAATGTAAATACATTTTATTTTTTATCTTTGAATATAATTGTTCTTTTTGTATACAATGTTAAAATTAGTTTTTGCATGCATTATACATTGACACCTTCATTTTGTCAAGCTGTAATACAATGTCAGATTTATTCAGCTTCATTATTCATCAGTTGAACAAAGAATGGATTTTATTTGGGTCAATTTAGTCTGCCCGTTGTGAGATTTCAGCAGTAGTAAGTGTTATTGCAAACAACACTTGTGTCAATAAACATTGGGTATTTGAGAATATAGACATAATAATGCAATGCACCTACTGAATCGTAGGTTTAAACTCAAATCAATATACAATAACTGCAATATGCATCACTATAGTGATAATCATTGAAGCTCAGCAATAATGAAACACTTGCAATAGTGGCAATAATGAACCTACAATATTGCTCTATATGCATTATCGTTTCGGTATAGTGTTCTCTCAGCCCCTTTGGATGCTTGACCAATCATTGACCATTGTTCATTTGTTTTGAACAATGGCACCGGTGGTTGCACTCTATGGTAGCGCTAGATGAAGCAATACAGACAGTTGTAGCAATGGCGATTGGTTAAATGCTGCTCCAGTAGTTTCAAAATAAAGCCCAACGTGTGACCGGTCTTTATTTGAATCCCAAACATTTAGTTTTTGCTTATTTATTTTTCCATTTGGGTTTAAAGCCATGATCAGTGCTTCATTTCATGCTGCATTCCACGGTTATTAGACATAGGTCATCTTAATGATTGAATGGCTGGACAACAAACTTTTCTACTGAAGAAAAAAAATCACAGACTGTCAACACTGCCAAACGCAAGTTGATCTTTTGACCAAAACATTGGCTCTACTCGTACAAGAAGAGCCATCTAGCAAACTTTGTGCTTCCCCAATACCCATTATGAGAACATATTCAAATATCTGTCTCTCTCTCTGTCTGTATGTCTCTTCTCTCTGTCTGTCTGTTTCTCTCCCTCTCTGTCCATCCCTCTCTCCCTCTCTTTCTCTATCTGTACAGTATGTCTCCTCTCTTTCTGTCTCTCTCCCTCTGTCTTTCTCCGTTTGTCTGTCTCTCTCCCTCTCCCACTGTCTGTCTGTCTGTCCCTCTCTCTCCCTATCCCTCTGTCTGTCTCTCTCCCTCTCCATCCATCCCTCCTCTCTCTCTCTCTGCCCATGCCCCTGGTATCTCAGGTAACGTGTAACAGGTGTGTTTTGGAGGTCAATAGGTGCCGACAGTAGAGGAAGAAAGGATAACAAGAGGAAATTAGAGATGTGAGTGTGTGTGTGTGTGTGTGTGTGTGTGGTGATGGAAAGATTCCTGGAATGTTTGGCTGGCCACAGCCTGGGCTTGTACAGTGCTGTACAACCGCCCAATAGCATGCAGCGGGAGGCGGGGCCTGTGGTGATGTGACGTCGCTATAAGGGAGGGAGGCAGCGCTGCAGACACCTGAAAACAAACACATCAGCAGCAGCATACCGCAGGGCTGCTAACGCGTTGACAATCCTGTTCTCTTATCCTATACCTGAAAACATTAACTATGCCACCGCATTCTGTGGTCTTCCTTCTGATCCATCTGTGGGCTGCTATGCAAGACGGTGAGTGGGTTTTACTCCTTTCTATTGGATAATGCATGGACCAACCTGCCACTGTAGCTTTCTCATTGGCTTCATCATTCTCACATTCATTCGTATTTAATATGAATGGATGGTTAAGTTGGTGCAACACATGAATGCAATACACTGCAAAAAATTAAACCCTAGTAAGATTAAATATATTCAATAAGATGATACATCCTCAATTGAGGCATTACATGCTTATCTTACAATACCAGATATTTTTACTTGTTTTAAAAAATCTAGTCAAATTAAATGTTTCTGTTCTATTGGCAGATCATTTTGCTTATTTTAATAGCAGTTCCCCTATTTTATAGTTTTTGCAGTGTACTGACAACACAGCTGATAGACAGTTAACTGTCTATCAGCTGTGTTGCCTGGATACTGCTACAAAATGTTTTTGGTGTTACACACCTTAACTTAATGTTAATTAAGTGTATATGAAGCTGCAAATATTTCTTTACCTTAAATAACCTCAAGTTTTATATCTTAAATAACAGTGAATAAATGGCCTGCAGATTTACATACTGAACTGCAAAAATGACATCTAACTCAGTGTAATCATTTTATTAGATTTAAAATCTAGTTGAACTTGTCTCTATAAATTGCTTATCTAGTGACATGCACATTTACTTAAATGTATAAATCTTATCCACTGACATTCACTGTTGCTTGTTTTAAGCATTAGGAAGCTCATAACTAATGTTTTGTGCATATATTTGATAGGGCATTTTTGCAGTATTTATATGCCGTCATCTAGTTTAGTGGTTCTCAAACTATGGGTTTGGATCTTTTTTATCACCATTTCCTTTTTGATTACAATATTTCCAACGTTTTTGATTAATTCAAATAAAAAAATCTTTGCCTATTTGTGTGTTGAATACAATCGTCTGTTAACGGTTAATACTGTACAGCAGATACATTCTTTAGAGGGGTCACAGATTTACAGAAATTAGACATTTTTAAGGAAATTTGAAAGCATGTTTGTGTGTATAGTTGATTGTTATCTCCCGTCTCAGGTCTGGCTGTTCCACTGATGGCGCAGGACGAGCTGGAACTGCCCCTCCCAAAGGAGACTAGGTTCAGAACCAGGGCCAGAACCAGGACCAGGCGCTGTGCCTGCAGCAACCAGCTGGATTCTGAGTGCCATTACTTCTGTCACCTGGACATTATCTGGGTCAATACGCCAAGGTCAGCCTCACACACACCCACACACACGCACGCACACACTAAACTGTTCCACTTAGTCACACGGAGAGGCTTTTATGATTGCCATTATATTGCCATTACATAATATAGCAATATTATGTATACCACTGTTGGGTTAATAAATAAACACATTTTATTTATTACCTTATCAACAGGGGTATTACAACGTATATTTTGAAAGCAAAAGAGCGCTATTGTAAAAGCACGTGACACGTGCGCCTACCAATCAAGAAACAACATGATCCACACACCAGTATTTAAACCAGCATATGAAGTCGCTCTCTCTATTAATGAGTCTATTCTCTTCTTATCTATCTCCCTTGTGTGTCCTCGGCAGTAAAAAGACACTTGATGGCCTGGGAAGCCCTTTTGCGCGGCGTCGCAGGTCGGCCAGCCGCTGCGCATGCGCTAGTCCCGCTGACAAAACCTGCTCGGTCTTCTGCCGTAACAGGTGAGTGCCGCAAAGAGTAGCCATGCTACTCTACTATTGTTTGTGTTCCCTCAGTTCCGACCGGTCCTTTTATGCGATGCCTGGTTGTCAGCGACCCGCCTGTGTTGTTTTTTCCACGCTTTGGGTCTAATCCAAACATTAAAGGGAGTGATCGTTAGCACAATGCTCCCGAAACCAGATGGAGGAGAACAAATCCAGTGTCAGTACGCGGCATGTAGGGTGGGGAGGAGTTAAACGAGTGGGAGTTAGGGATTAGTGGTCCCTAGAGATGAATGGGAAATAAATAGCACCACCTAGAGATACTCATTATGGTCTCTGAACACACACTATTTGACTAGTTTAAGATTATGACTATCTCAACGGATGGGCTTGCCGTTCCCTGGGAAACAATAAAACATAAAGATTAAGCTTTAACTGGGACTGGCAAGTATGAGTAATAGATAGGCCTATACAATGGTAAATTCTATTTTTACAGCACTAAAAATAAAATGACCTTACATTTGTTTATTTTTCTAACAGCTTAGAGCAGTCCTCTTCAGACAGGTCGAAAATACCTCGGCCCAACCCGCTCAGCATTCTCAGGTAAAATTATGAATCGTCAACAACAGTAGCAAACAGAAGCAACGCGCACTGTGCATCACCAGCTGTATTTACACGTTGCGTGATGAATGAGTCTGTCTATGTGCGACACAGAGCTGCGGTGGGGGCAGCCAGAAGTTTCCAGGATGCCGTTAATCCAGGGGGGAGGGAAGACGCTGGAGTCTGGGTGGAAAATGCATGATGGCGGCTGTCAGCCTGAGGGAAGGACGAGCACATGAACAAACGGCACACTCGTCGCCGCGGGGACGTGGAACAATAGGCCCGTCGAAAGACTTGTCCACGCGGGAGAGTCGCGGCATATTGTCGGCTAAGAAGAGAAGACATAACGCCCAGAATGAAAGCCGAGCCGGGACGGAGCCCACCTCAGCCTGGTTCTGACATCAGCACAACTGGGCTAGATAAATTGGTTTGAATCTCAGACAGCACAAGGCGCTCCCGCATCTCAGAGCTTCGCATTTCTCGCTATATTCATAGGCTTAAGTGCACATGTCTTTTACCCCTACTGCCTGCCTTCAACATATGTGAGCTTGGAACCATTGTTGATATTTATAATGCAGTAAAAGAGTTCGTACACCTATAGCCATAAAAAGGAACACCTATGGTTCCATAGGAGAAAATAATAAATATACAAGGCTAGGCTATATAGTCTACTGTATTAGTGCTGGGTGTTATCAAAACAAAGGACTAAATGCGTACTGTTGTGAGAAACAAAGGGTTGTTTTTTGGGAAATACTGGTTCTTAATGTTTGTGTAAATAAAATAGTCAATATGTGTCATTGTGTTAAAGTATGGATGAAATCAAATATAAAGAATACATTTTTATCAATGGGAAAACTGAATGCATTTTCTCCAACGCAACACACAATGTCACTAGCTAAATAGGTCATACACCAGTCAACATAAGAAGAAAAAGCAAAATAACTTGTTGGCTTATGTTACATATTTTGCAACCTTCAAAAAATTGCTATCAGACTAAATATCAGCAAAATGCAATATTCTTGATCAGGTTCGGGAGGGGTATCAAGGTGAATGATTTAAGTTAAGACCTACTGTAATACTGTAATAAACCCACTTGCATTAGTTATTGCTTGCAGGAATGTGATGTTTTGCACCACTTCAATATAAATGAGGGAGAATTTTAAACTATATAAACCATGCATTTTCACTTTCTTAATTTGTGAAATGTGGGAGGCCTACTTTATGTTCTACACACTGCAAGACCGACTACACATTATAGAGTAATTTTCTGTCACAAATCAGTTTGCAATACACCTGCACTTGCTTGTCTGAAAAGGAGAATATGCTATAACACAGATAATATTGGAGTGCCAATTATTTTTTGATGGTTTTATTCATGAATAAAATGTATTTATTGATTATTGAAATTTTTTATATGATTTCTTTATTTTTATGAATGAATACAATTGGATCTGCCGCAGACTGGGAATACAATCAATATCATTTCTGACATCCTGTCTGACATATTTTCTAGACATGTCTGGGCACATATAGCATAGCCAGTATTTTGTTTTATAATATAACTTTTTTCAGTAGTAGTGTCACTAATTACTATTTCCAAAACTACTAATCCTAGTAATGCTGTGTTACAAGAACAATATTTCTGGTCCTAGCAAACTTAGGGTAGACTAATTTCAATTTCACTTTATTGCAGACCCTTGAGTCCATATCAGCAAACTAGTGCAGTAAAATTGAACCAACCTGTCCAATCATCTGGCTTGAGAGGCTGCAATGTTTTCACTTTGGCTGATTGTTGACTCCTAAGTTAATTATTGTTCCAATAAAGAGGATTAAATTCTAAAATGAGCTGGCTACACAGGTTGTCATTTTTCTAAAGGGGAGAGGCAGGGTAGTGATTGTGAAAGTAATACAGTAAATGTAACAAATTCATTTTAATACCCAAAAATAAGTAATGTTATTAATTTTTGAAGGAGTAATTAGTAAATAGTAACATATTACAATTCCTGAGTACCTTGCCCAACACTGTACAGGTGGAACTAACGGGACTGGGAAACACAAGGCAGGAATATACAGAATAGTCCTGAAACACAAGGTGAACACTGAAGACAGATCATGGGACAGACGTTACAATAACATGGCTCCACAATAGAGAACATGGGAACAAGGTAAACACTGAAGACAGATCATGGGACAGACCGTTACAATAACTTAACCAACCCCCACATTCTCCTGTTACTAAAATATTAAATAGGTAACAGCAATTTTCATATTTCTCTACAGAACTTAAGGGCAGGCACTATATACACACTGTATCGGCGAGTTAGATGTTATTCTCTGGAACTGATATGACGACATGACTGTGGCTTGTTAATGAGGAATTTATTGATTTGATTTCTCCCCTTCCCCGTTGCCTAAAGTGGTAATAAAACGTTTAATCACTTTATTGCAGTTATATATTACAGTTCAACTTGACGTGAAGATATAATGGTGAATTCTATTTAGCGCCAAACCCTGTGTGTGTTGTGACTTGTAGGGCTCTGTCCGGTACTGACAGCCATTAATAAACCTTTGAACAGTTGCCACAGCAACAGTTGAGGCCTGTGTGTCTCTTTTCAGAGAGTTCATATCTCTATTTCTTTATTTATCTTATCTCTTATGAGCTTTACCAGTCACAGTACATTGGAAGTGTCTTGAGGACCCAACTGTTCAGAGAGGGGGTTTGCAGAGCACTTTACCCATTTAACAGGAATAACCCTTTTAAAGATTGCCCCAGCACGTTGTCCAAAGCAATGTTAATGTAAATACGTGGTTGAAAGTAGAAGGTGCAAAGAGTATTAGTGGTTTCACTTTTATTAAAGAATGCTGCAAATAATGTAGTCGCCAGCCATGTCACACAGCTGAAATAAATCAAAACGGAATTAATATTTTATATACACATCATACAGTATAACTGATATCTGACCAGGCAGGAGCGTAAATTATCCTATGAATTTATGAAAGGTCATTCAATTACAGTACATTAAATATCAGGCTTACCTGCCATGTAGATGCCTAGTTACAGGTATAGGCCACCTCTAGGTACTTGTAGGTTCCAGAACACTGGTCTCCAAATTGTGTGTTGGATGCCACAACTTCACAGTAATGCTTCCCATTACAGCTGAGAATACATAGTAGTGTGATTGCATGAGGAATTGGGTTAGTACTAGTTGTGCAAGTAAGTGTTTAAAACAAGCAGCAATCATTTTATGGTACATGCATGGTGCTTTGAACTGCAGAATCAGTCTTTAATCCTCAAGTGTCATATTTGACACTTGAGGATATTTGCTCTGCCTCCACAGTAGAAATGGATTCCGTTGACATTAAAAGAGCCAAGCTGTAGAAACCAGATTTTAACTGCAAAGAGAATGGACAGCTAGCAGACTATCATTGAACTTTACAAATTGTAATGCCACACAGTATATTGCTGATGCAACTTTTTTTTGGGGGTGGGGGGGGTGGGAGAACCACCTTTTAACCACTGAGGCAGTGACAGGGTTTGAGCAGTAGATGTTCTGAACTTGAGTGACAGGCCGTTTGCTGATGCATGTCGTCTGGTCATGGCGGCCATAATCAGCCCCGATGATGGACATCACAAGGCCTCGGTCTAAGGAAGGGTGGGATCATCAATACCAATATTCAGGTTTGAGCACCAAGTTTAAATGTCAGCCCGCTATAGTGACTAAATATCAATAACAAACTGAACACTAGTTTCAGCAATTATGTGATTCATTGAATAGTAAATAAAATGTTTTTAATTAAGCAGATTACTATACGTGCATTAAAACTTGGAACTTACCACAGGTTAATTCACCAAAAGAGTTTTCACATACTTGAACTTCATCTGAAACGCAACATGGACCAGGATCCGTTAGTGTATGTCTGAGCAGACGTAACAATGTCCAGTTGAAACTGGCCCTTTTTGACCAACTAACCACAGGCAGCTAAACCACTGTTAGGAACCTGCAAGACATTTCGTGGAGTAGCCTACATATCAGAAATACTTGAATTGCCAACAACACATGTCTACATAAATGACCTAAACTATTAAAAGGGCAGTGGATTTTAAAGAGTCCATTTTATAATTTCAAATGAATGCAACTCACTTGCTGGCACACAGGTGTAGGTGGTGTCCACATACTTGAACGTGCCTGGACAAGGGTCAGAGGTCTGGAAGATACTTGAAGTCATCTCACAAAAAGGTCTTTCCATTACACCTGGAGGGGGGTGGGGGGGGGAAGAGAGACAAGATTACAACACAAGACAAATTAACCAAGCACCTTTACCACATCATTTAGAATGATGCAGTCAGCTTTCTATAGATGGTGACCTGTTAGTGAGGACATCCAGAGTGCCATTTTGAGAACATGCAGTATTAGTGAGCTGCTATCGAGGACGACCCTGGCTGCATGTCCTCCTGCTGGTACGTCCATACAAGGCTTTTGTCACTGAGATCACACCATCAGCTCTTCCATGCAGGACACTAACCGCATACATTTACTAGTTATGGAAAAACAAATTATAACCCAGGATTATGCAAAATTAGATGTAACCCCACATTAGTTAATTTTCAAAAGTTCTAGCTTTAGAACAGGTCCCCTCCCCTTTCAGCTTTTATGTGAGGAAGCAGGTAGGGCATTTAGTAGAAGAACAAACATACCACAACTTAAGCTTTGAACACTCTAACCATCATCACAGGTGATGACTCGTACTGTGGAAGGAATAAAAACAGTGATTCTCACTCCTGGTCCTGGGGACCCACTGTCTTGCATGTTTTAGATGTCTACCTACACAAACACAAATGTCTAAACGATCAAGCTAGCAGGCTTCTGTAGACAATAGAACATTCATTTGAGTCAGGTGTGTTGGAGCAGGGATACATCTTAAACATGCGGTCTGGTCTCCAGGACCAGACGTGTGTAACACTGGGCAAGGACATGTTGTACCCTGCACTTGTGAGGGTACAACAGACTGCTGCTAGCACTGGAAGAGAAGCACATCACTGGATTACACAGAGATATACAGCAAAAGTGTCTCGTCCTGTCCAGTCTTTATTAGAATATTACAATCTGGATATGAACTGCCAGGCAGCCCTCATTACTGGCCTAGGCTGTCGACGACCAATTGTAAAAGAAAGATGATGATATTTTTGTTCGAATATGCCTATATGCTAGGCTACATTTTGTTGCAAAAAACAAATTGTGCTAATTTATGGACTACGACATATCATAAATAGCTATTCACGCAAAAAGCCTTTGTGTCTCATCATTTGTGATCCTTGCAAATAGCACAGATGTCTTCAACATGGGGTTCGGGACCCCTAGGGGATCCTCAGATGTGGCTACTGCAGGGGGTCCTCCAAATTCTTTAATCCCAAATACATTTTCATAAAAAATGTAAATGTCGGGAAAATATAGGCCTACATTCAACCTATGATATAAATTCGTCAATAATTATTTGAATGGCTTAGTTTGTGACCTACTTTTATACATGGCACTATAGGCTACTGTAGGCCGCCCTACGG
>JAODTR010064087.1:0-16503 GCA_025399935.1 Amblyopsis rosae
GTGTGTATATATATATGTATATATATATATATATATGTGTGTATATATATATGTATATATATATATATATGTGTGTATATATATATGTATATATATATATATATATATGTATATGTATATATATATATATATATATATATTCGAACTGCCCACCAAGCACTTCCTGGAACTGTTTTGCCATAGGTTTAGCCTCTCCATGAACCATGTGACTGTTGGCGTAACTCTGTTATTTCCATGGCTCTGGGTTATTCATGCGCTAGTCATGCCAGTAATACCAGTATCACACTTACCTTGCCAGGTGGAGCTGAAGAGGGAGGATATGTGGGAGAGAGAAGAGGAGGGTCAGGCCAGTGGAATGATCCACCCCACGACACGACACGACACGACAACCGCCACTACCACCACAAGTGGAGGATATGTCCAGGGGACCGTCACCATGGAGACGGAGACAGGGACAGACTTTGGTGTGGTGGTCGAACAGGGACAGAACCATGCTTACAGTACGTGTAATTAGATAGCGTGCACATAAGATTAGCGTAAAACGAACGACGAACAACAGCTGTAAACGCACGCTAGTATTTGTCGAGGTGCAGGTATAGGAAAAGGTCCAAACAAAAACAAATAAACATTCATAGATAGAATAATTCTTTATACTCTTGCAACATCTGCCATATTGCCTTTGGTAAAGGAGAATGTGAACACAACTACTTTTAGGGGAGGGGTGCCAAATGGCTGGGCCAACTAGAATGGTGACAGGTGGAAGCTGCGATGTAAAACGTAAACAAAGGATTAGCACGGCCATACCGTTTTTCTTTCTACAGCTGAGGTGGGGGAAGATGAGGAAGAAGAAGACATCAGGCTGACCCACCTTGATGCATTTACCCATAATCCCACAGTAGCAGAAGTGGGCATTGCTCCCAGTCGGGAGCCTCTGCAGCCCAGTATGGAGGAATTAGAGCACGAAGGTGTGTGTGTGTGTGTGTGTGTGTGCGTGTGTGTGTGTGTGTGTGAGCGTGCATAGTGTGTAAAGTGTTTTAAATCCTCTAGTTTTGGCTGGGGCACTTGCAGATATGGTATTTTATACATTAAATCTGAGCAGAATGAGTTGTTAGTATGTCAAATAGAAGCACATGTGTGTTAGGCCTACCACTGTAACACAGCTGTGCCTCTGTACTTGAATGTCATTTAGTATAATAGTCTTGTGAGAAAAATAACTTTGAATTGCCAAATATTTCCATAATTCTTTCTTTAAATCACAACATTGCTAAATCACTGTGGAAAGTAACATTTATATTGTTTATTAGTTTATTTATATCCCCAATAGTATTACTATTCTTCCTAGGGTAAAAAAAAAGAAGAAATAAACATTAACATATAAAATACAACTAAATATAGTATGTAGTAGGAATTATTCAATGATTTGTAAGATAATCCTGATTGACTTCAGTGCACAAGTATAAAAACGAAGTTGAGCGTACAAGAACCAGGCCATTGTTCCCTCTCAACACAGACCCCACCCCAACTGTTGCATTCACTGACCTGTCCTGGGGTTGGCTGGGACAGGCCTTGCCCCCACACACAGAGAGGTCAGAGGTCAGAGCGGGTGGAGTCACTGAAATCATCCTGCCTGGGGGAGAAATGGATGACATGCGGAACACACAACAGGTACGCACATTAGATATGCACACCTAGAGGACATGCACAGATTATGTCATTTTCTACTGACTTGACAGTTGCCTGTTTGAGAAAGATGTAACTGATTATGATTCTTTGAAAAGTCATTATCAAATGTAGTGTTTGCCATCCCTGGTCCTGGAGACCCACTGCCCTGCATGTTATACATGTAGAGACCTGCATGTTATAGCTGTAGATGTCTCCCTGATAATTGTTTGGTAATCATTGTTTTCTCCTCTCAGGTGGTGTGTGTTGACTGGAGTGAGTTGACTGGTCGTGGCTATGTCATCCTGAACATTTCTGAAAACATGAACTGCGTAAGCACTAGCATGCACGCTTCCAATGGATTTCTGCACATGCACACGCACACTGCTTCTGTACGACAAGTGGCGTTGAAGGCAAGGTCGAGTTGATACGAACGGCGTTCGCCACTTTGTTTATGTTACTATTTACGGAGCCAGGGCTGTGCAGAAGTATCATATACTTTTTTAAACACACAGAGAACGGTAAGATAGCGAAATGCAAGGAGATATTTGTTGACAAAAAGTGTATTAGCTTACATTTTTAGCTTGCAATAGCTGACTATACCTTTAATTGGCTAGAGGGTTTGTTTGGTTTGAAGTGCCAGGTTGATTTGCAAATTGCATGTGCTTAGAAAAACCAGTCACAAAGATGGTGTGCTGTCACTTCTAGAACCAGGGAGAGGTGTGAGCTATAGGTTTACCTACTCCCGTGTCTCAATGGTAGAGGTACAAACCCTTATTTGCCATGGATATTATTTAGTTTAAAATAATTAAAATATAAATTTCTGCGGCAAGTCTGTGAAAAGGAAACAGCAACTGACTAGGCCTATCAGTTGTTATAATGTCTGACTATATTAATAGCATCTCCAGTCATATTAATGCATCCCTCACACACAGGCACAAATGGGTGCATACAATTATACCAAAATGCAGGAAATTAAAGAGTTTAACCCTCAAAATGTCTTCCCCCCAATGTTGAAGTCACTCCTACGCCCTTGAGTATACTGTATTTATATGTGTCTGTCCTAACAGGAGGAGTTCCGTGAAGAGCGTGGCGTGCGGCTGTTGGAGGTCTTGGAGCGCCGGTTTGCTAGGAGAATGAACAGCCCTGAAGGATCATGGGTAATTTACCTCAGCAAGCCCACCCACCAGCAACACCAGTTGCTAATGAATGTGGCATCAGAGCACGGTATGTACCTTTAACGTGCGTGTGTACACACACACACACACACACACACCTACACACACACACACATTGGATCTTCTGTATTTGTTTGTTGCAGGAGTGATAGACACCAAGGATGTACTGGGCATGCTAGGAGAGATCAGGAGGAGTTTGGATGAGGTACGGTTCTGCTATAATCTACACGTGTTATAGTATACTGCAATGGTTTTCAAACTGTGGATCGGGACCCACAGGTGTGTCACTGAGTGGGAGTGAGTGGGTCGTGAAAATTACAAGCGGCCATTGAATGAATGAAGAATATCAATGAAAGGCTTCTGCGCTTTACTATTGTGTTGTACCACTCATTGGTCGTGATTAAGGTTGTGGCAAAATAGCCTACTTGTTCCTGATTAGATGAAAGCCTATTTAGCCGCATGCACACCATAGATTCTGGAGCGGTCTGCTCAAAAATATTTAGCACACACACAGGTATAACATTAGCTAAATGGAGAAGTTTTTGAAAATGACGTTACCGGTACTTTGTTGTTTGGTGGGTCTCTAAATAGTTTAGACCTCTCAGGTGGGTCTTGGCACAAAAAGGTTTGGGATCCCCTGGTATACTGTACAGGTGACAGTAGTCAGCGTGGTCATGTTCTGCCCAACTAAGCAAGGAGCGCTCTGTGTTTTCTAACTCTCCCATCAAGGTGCACACATGAATCCCATTTGTTTTATTTTCAAGGTGGGCGTTCAGAACTACAGCGCGGCCAGCAGCTGTCAGTCTCGACCTAGTCAGACCCGCAGCGACTACGGCAAACTGTTCGTGGTCCTGGTGATCATAGGTTCAGTGTGCATGGTCATCATTACTTCCGGACTCATCTACATCTGCTGGCAGAAACGCCTGCCCACCACCAAGACCATGGTATACAGGGACACGCACACATATGTGTGTATGTATATACATGCATATACAGTGTATATATACGGTACAATGGTAAAACACACAAATATAAGTTTATGATGCTAACCCAGATTGTTTGATTGCTTCAAAATAATTATATCTGTAATCATAGCTAATACTGTATACACTGTGTGTATGTATTTAATGCTTACAATAATGTTAAATTGAACATCTACACCTCATCCACAAACTCATTGATGCACCCTTTACCTTGTACCACACACACACGCACGCCTTCAGTGGTCCTCTCCTCTCTTCTCTTCCAGTCCCGTGCAGAAGAGCTTCATTTTGTGGAGAATGGTTGCCATGACAACCCCACCCTGGACGTGGCCAATGACAGCCAACCTGAGATGGCGCATAAGAAGCCCAGCACCAATGGACTCACAGTGGGCGGAGAAAGAGGCGGCGAGGATAGCAGTCGCTGGCAGGTGATTGGCTTTGTGAATAGATCCATAAGAAGAAGACACGTGTGGGCTGGTTTTCCAAACAACTGATCTACTGACCTGGACTCTGGCTGGTTGGTCGGTGGTCCTCTACCCAATGGGCAGTTTTCAAATAAGACTGATCTAGCCCTGTGTAACCACACCATATTCACTTTGTGAATAGGTCTGGCCACGCTCCATTGAGAAGTGTTCACAGTTGTTTGCTCATACTTGGCGTAGACCTCTGGTTTATCTAGAAACTATTGGACAGCGCTGAACCAATCGGCGCTGCTAAAATTGTTTTGATCGTCTCATCGAGTTCTGCCTCCATCTGGAAACACTCTTGACTTCTCACTAGCACACGCTGATTGGGCTGCCAGCAGTGTGGCTGTGCGAATGCATAGTCGGACGGAGCTACACTAAGACATGTAGTGGTGCAAATCATACATAGGTTGGCTTTCATTAATCAAGCAAAATATATACTGTATATATTATTCTTTTGTTACAAGTAACACATAATGTAGGTGATTTTGGTAAAGTAATAACTTTCAGACTATCCTCTCTGGTGGACTAACCACAGCTGTTTGAAACTGATGTCATTGTGAGTTTGGCCCTCTGATATGCTTGGTTTCATCTCTCTGAAGAGCGACATCTGTTTTTTTTTTTTGCAGGTGTTTGTCAACCAGGCAGGATGTGTGGAGGAAGAGGAGGAGCAGGACACACATCTGTGATGAAGAGACCAGATCAGCAAGGCATTTAAGATGAACTGGAGGATGGTCTGCTTTACCGTGATGGATAAAAGGAGAGAGGGGAGCAAGAAATAAGGCAGGATTTTTAAAAAAAAGAAGCAGGAAGAAAGGATGCAAGACGATTGTGGGGAATAAAGAAGGAAGCCAAAACATGATCCAATGAAACCTAAGTTAGGCTTATGTCAAGTGCTAAGCAGACACTGGAGCAGAGGTTGCGTTATACTTCGCTATCTGTCATTTTGACGGATGACGAATCTGTTATTACCTGTCATTTTTTTTTCTTTATGATTATGATGATATTGATGATAATAATAAACAAATATATAGATAATAAGAGATTTATTTAATTTATATAAAGAACAAGCTTAGAGATTTTGCCTTTAGTAGAGGCATGGAGAGAAAAGATGAGCACACTCTGGTCACTTTTCATGTCAACACTCAACGTAACATAAGCCACTGGCTGATAAACGTTATCAGTATTACTTTCTTGTCCTTCATCCTCCACGGCAACAATCACCGTGTTTATCAATGGAATCATATTTATTTGTCTTTTTTAAGAAACTTCAGGCACTCTTACCAAGGTCATGCATGTGAGATCAAAGACAAGACATGAGAATAGTTCAATAATATACCCACTTGCCACCAAATGGACGGGTGTGGTTTACTCAAAGTTCCAGTAGATCACCCATAGTTTTCTAATCTTTTCTAATCTAATCGTTTTTGTTTTTTACTTTATTGTTAAAAGAATTCAGTCAATGACGGAAAATTATTTATTAACGCAACCTCTGGACTGGAGATATAAGATATGATACTGTACATGTTCATGTCAAGGTTGTGTTCATGGTCATTTGGAAATATTAGAGTCAGTTCCTAGGCTCAAAGGTCTTTACCATTTGGATGGCCAGCATACTATTGGTTCTGTCTATGTGTATTTGAAGAGCTCTAAAACGCATGCTGTGCTGTGTAACTTGTTTAAAAGTGTTATCAATTTAGAGTGCACAATACTTACTGTACTGCAGTGTTTGCAGGACTAACTAACTAGCTATCTTAAAGTCATAGTCTGTCATGTTTTTCCAGCCTTAATGCTTGAGAATATACAGTAACCTATATACAAGCGCTTGGAGGCAGAAAGATGGAGTTCCAAGCTGTCATGACAACTATGAGAAGAGTCGTTGGTGAGTCGTTGATTCGCACATATTTTTGTTCCTCCCTGAATTTAACAAAAATTGAACATGCAGAATGACTAAAGTAAAATTGTTACCTGATCCTCAAATACCTCAATAGTTTGCATAGTAGTAAAACAGCTGGGCTTAATCACCATAATTAATGTGTCTTTGACCAAATGGCTGACTTGCTTTTAAAAGCAATGGGACCAAGTTGTTCAAACATTAGTCAAATAACTTTAGATAGCTACTCTTAACTTTAACTAGACTATGCTTATTTAACTTAAGTTAGATTTACTGAAGTTATATTTAATCAGAAATAATGTGATTAACGTGGTAGTCCTATGGACCATGCCCAAAAGCCTATAGAATCAGTAAAAAGATATTCCATGTAAATAGCAAATTCTCACTGGATTTGCAGAAGTCTTTTATAAAGATGTCAAGCCACTGACATCTGACTCTTTATGTCAATAACTCATTTTACTTGCTTTGGACAGAAAATATAATCTTCAAAATTAAGGTTTGGCACTTTATCACTGCACTTGGAAATAGTGAGTATCATTGTTAAACTGCTTCATGATAAGTGTATTAAGTGATAGTACTATCTATTTTGCTTATAGGAATGGTTGTTTAGCTGAGGATGTTAACTGTACAGTCTTCAACAAGCTGTGATTGCTATATTATGTGCTGCTAGCCTAATATGCTTCTTAGTGTTGGAATGGCTGTTGTATTTACCTGGAAAACTGACTATGATACACTGACAATGAAAACACTGGCCATTCTAGTGTAAACTAGATTCAATCAAAGACCTTTAATATTTTAGTTTAAATTAATTTGAAATTATGCTCAAGCGTCAGTTGTTTATTTCTGTCTGAAAAGGCTGCATCATCTGGAGATGGAAATGTATGTAAGCAACACTGCTCACCTTGTTTTTAAATAGTAAATTTGCTCCTTGTATATGATTTTAGAAGTTACATTAATTAACTCTTTGTTTTGCAGGAATCATTGCCAAAATATTTTCTTATGTATTATGCCCTTTATTTTTTATATTTTCATCAATTGAATTGTGTGTGTATACATACATACATACATATACACTGTGTGTGAATATACCGTATATATGCAGTATATGGTTTTGTGTTGGTTGGAATGCACTTCATCAGCTTTGCAGGATTGTAAAAAAGATTTTGCTCTATACTGTTACTGGCTGCAATATGCAGATTATTTAAATCCCCTGCCTTTCTGGTGGTATAGAGAACAACTGCATCTTAGTGATATGTAGTTGGTGAACAAGTCAGCGCTATAGTATGTGTCGAATTATTTTTTTACATGAATGAAGAGAGTCGACTCCTGTCTAAGAGCCCATTTATTTTTTTTATCCCATTTTATTTTGTTGTTAATTAATGGGAAATGGAATAATAGGCTGTTATTAATCTATTGGGACCATGTGCTGGAAGGTGAATAACATAGCTTGAAAGGTGTTGGAATCAATATCAAGTTTCTGTACACAGTAACCTATATGCATGCATACCCATATGTTTTCAGTAGAAAACATCTACGTATAACATATCAGGCACAAATCCAATTCCAAGTTATTTAATTGATATTACTCTTTAAATGAAATATGTGAATACAAATATTACTCCAAGAAATGCTTTATTTTTCATGCGTAGGAATATTTGCCGATGTGACTTTATGTAAAATAATCTGCAAGACTATTGGAATTAGAATACTGCATGTTAAAACCTGATATTTTTATAAGAAAAATCATGTAAAAGAATGGTAGGCTATTCTGGAAATTAGAAGGTTAGGCTAATTTAAGTGGTGTACTTACACTCATATCAATCATATGTCAAAATATTGCCTAATTTGCCTCAATTTTAAAAGCCAGAATTGGTACCAAATGAAAGTCTCTTTCGGTGCCAAAAGAGCCAACTCACCAAAAAGAGACAAGATTTCCATCAATGCTGTACCTTGTCATTGCAACAATGTACAATATAAAACTACTTAAGAGTTATGTTAGTTTTTTCTTGTTCTAGAACAGAAAGAGCCATTCTAATTCTGATATCTGATGTTGCTTTATTGAGACAGATTGAAATCTTAAAGAATTCCATATTTTTCAGTATAAATTGTGGTTTAAACCCCAATTATCAAAATTTGTTTTTCAGTCATAAGTTGTTTTCACACCAGTGTTTCAGTTGATCAACATCCACCCTACATGTCAGCAGGACTATATTATTCTCTAAAACCACTATTGCAAGAATAAAACAATAGCTAATCCAGCCACGGACTTTTTTCTCCCCACTTTTTTTATTTAATATGTATATGAATAATATCTATACATCTTTTGTTATTTTTAAGTACATATTTTCATGTCCTTTTCAGCTTTTTGTTGTAAGAGTTTAACACGAGTAATAAACTTTGGAGAAAACTGTTTTTGTCTTGAGTATTTCTGCAATAGGTCACACTCTAGCTTTGTTGCCTGTGTGACTTTAGGGGCTTGACTTTACCTAAAAAGAACGAGATGGATTACAACATACATAGGGATCTTAACTATAACTATTGCTATGCTACATTCACTTTTAAATTATGTGTCTCAGCAAACTAGATAAAGGACAAAAAGTATTAAACCCCATAATATTTGAAGGATTAGCAGACGCCCATGTTTGCTTTTTATTCAATAAACTATGTATTTATATCAAACTCTACTGAAAACAGACATAAAGACAAGTGCTCACATAAGAGAAATCATTAAACTTTTGTTAACATAACATTTGTTATTTATATTACGATCCTAAAAACATAAAAATATGAATCCTAAAACGATAGACTAAATGTTTGCCTAAAGTTTTAAATATGATCATATATACACATTTTGAAACTAAATGCTATTGTTTAAATGTATAAAACCATCAATACAAACGTTATACTGTCAGGCAATGTCAAAGACTGCTAAATGTCAGGAGCAAGCAAATATGGGTCCTTAAGAAAGCTAGCTGCGCAGTGCACTGTAGATGGAGTGGAACTAGCTTGAGCTACTAAAACATGGTTTGCACTGCCTCTTGTCTAATGTTTAATCTACAGACTAAAAGAAAAGTAATATAATTTGTTTTTATATAGTTAGATAAATAGTGTATTGTATTTGATCTACAATATTCTTGTTTTTCAAGCTAACCCTAGCCAGTTAGCCTACTAACGTAGCTGGCATGGCACGTCATCTAACGTTAGTGTCATCTAGCCAGCTCACTTAACCTAAGGACATTTTAGTGTATGTATTGAAGTCATTACCATTATCTGTTTTTACCATTATCTATTTTTCCACGTTTTCTGTAAGTTAAGGTCAGGTCGACTGTCCATCGCCCTTAATGTTAGTTAAAGTAGTTATGCTTACGTTATTGCCTCTGTTTGTGCGTCTATAGATATAGGATTCATTATTTGTCATGGAATATGCTAGCAGCTGTCACTGACAGTACACTGCTGCTACTATTGATTTAGCCTACGGTAGAGAGGCTAGTCCATTTGCCGTAGCGTAGTCTTTTGTGTGCTGTGATTTTCCTGTATGAGCGTCTTGCAAAACTTGGCAACCAGACATAGTCAGCGGCTCTCATGTCAGGCAGCTGACGTCAGCCAACCGAACCAGGCCTATAAAAAGAGTTCACCATTATAGGTGGGGAAGTGTCGTAATTTGGCCTAAACCCAAAAAAATTCTTCGACCTTTCATATCAAATGTACTGTCAATATCAGCATTTTGGACAACGTGTGAACCAGCAAATGTATGTGTCTTATTTAAAGTACGTTGTAACCTCAAAATAGAGCTTAAACTTAGATATGAATGTGTGTATCCCGTTTGACCAGAAGCTTATGTTTATCTCTTTCTTAAAGGGCTGACTTGACCTCCAACTTCCACGACGTGAGCTAGCTGCAGCATCCTGCTTCTCCATCGACACAGCTGTTGGATAGTAGGACTTCTTTCCCACGACTTCAGAGGGTCGTGAGCTTTGACCTTAACACACCTGCCCTTCACTGCCATACACTTCTAAACACGCGCCGCGCATATACAACAAAGTATCTGCCGACACCTGTCAACAATCCTAAGAACTGTGCTGTGGCACCCAACCGCTCATTCCCACCTCTCCCGTTCGAAAGAAGAGACAATGTATTGCCTGCAGTGGCTCCTGCCAGTCCTGCTCATCCCCAAGCCGCTGAACCCGGCGCTATGGTTCAACCACTCCATGTTCATGGGGTTCTACCTGCTGAGCTTCCTGCTGGAGAGAAAGCCCTGCACCATCTGCGCTCTGGTCTTCCTCGCTGCCCTCTTCCTCATCTGCTACAGCTGCTGGGGCAACTGCTTCCTCTACCACTGCCAGGATGCCTCGATGCCTATTAGTGCCCATGACCCCGGAATCATGGGCACCTAGAGGCCACCGCAGATGCTGGGAGGAGTGGTCTAGGCTGGTGGTGGTGGTGGTCGAGGAGGTGTCGGAGAAGAGAATAGTTATGCTGTAGGGAGGGGGGTTGGGGGGAGGCTAAGGGGTCTAACTATTGGGAAGCATGAGGGTCGTTCTGGGTGGAGGTGTACCGGGGTTGGTACGGAAGTTTATGCTGTGGGAGAGAGCTGGACGGGGAGGTTTGTTTGGAGCATTGTCGCTGTGCTGACACTGGAAGCCGCGGGGAACCTTTTTGGTACCTTTTGACGACAAGTTAAGGTATTGTCAATGTGTTGTAGCTGCCAGGGAAACTATATTTCACTTTATTGGCCATAGGGCTATTAGTGGGGGGGCAGGGGGATTGCTGTTGAGTGTGATGAGGTGCTGCACTCCCGCCCCGTCCCCAATCACACACACTCCTACTGTCCTCCTATCTTTGACTTTGTGAGCAAGACTAAGTGGAGTCACTGGGTGGGACTGGAGGAGGAGGATTGGAGAGGGCTCCCTCAGCTGACACGCAGATGAGACGCTACTGCTTCTCATCTGCTGTTGTCGTCTCCATCCCAATGTGTGTGTGAAGGATAAACGGTGAGAAGAGCTGCATATACCTAATGTTTACAGCCCAAGGATCTTTCTCTAGTCAGTCTTCTTGGACTGCCAAACATGCAGAACTGAAATATAAAGTGTTTGCTACACCAGTGATGAGCTGTGGCCTGTTGCCATGGCTAACCACTGTGTTAAAGATTTCTGACTCAGTTCTGGTGTTATTAAAACGTTTTTTTCCTTCTACCAAACTGTTAGGGAAGGCTCTCCCCACACAAACTTATTTACTTATTTTTTTATATTAACGGCCACTGCCCCCAGTTGGCCAAAACCGCTGGCATAATTTGGTATTTTGTCTCCATGCTCGCATTCTAAGAGGGATGGCCGTCTGGGCATCTCACTGTGGCAAGGTTCTGGAGAATATTGTTACAGGTTTGCAGTCAACAGATCTGTTAAGTTTCATGCAAATCAGCAATATGGCATCTGTTGTAAACTTGTTTAAAACTCCCATCTTGACTATGTGTCTGCACACAGGACATATGTAAGGAGACTAGGAGAGCACAGATTGTGGACAATCACTTACCATGACTATGCTGCGAAACAATTGTATGTCTCAGAACATATTGTAAAGTCTGAGAAACTTGCGTATTGTGTCATCAGCGTTGAATGACAGACATTGGACACTTCATCCTCCAGGTCTTTCCAGGTTTTCTTTACCCCTGGACAAGGCATCAGATCTTGAAGTGTTCTATCTTGTGCATGGGTTCCCTTTTTTTCTAATTTATTTCTTTCATAGATTAATTTTAACTAAAATGCTGAGAGTTCCCAACTGTATGAATGTATGTGGGTCTGAGAGATTCTTGTATTTTATGACATGCTGATCAGTGTAATTTGTAGTGATGCACACATTGGTAAGATTTCCAGCAATAGAAAGTGAAGAATGAAATCAAAATGGTTTTCTGGAAACAAATTCTTTAGTGCAACAGTAATCAGTTTACCCAGGTTGATCATTGTCCAGTAGGTGATATTACCATTTTTTTTAGTTTTTAGGCATATCAAATGGGAGCTTGGTCCAATGGGAAGCAGACTTCACCGGGTGAAAAGTACATTGTTATTTGGCCATTATGACAAAAGATTCTGTGAAGATTTCAGTTCTTTGCCGGTGTGTTCCAATGAGTGTTTCTGCCTCAAGTGTTACGTGTATTGAGCCTTGAGATACAGGCTAGTGTTTCTACTGTATACCTGACGAGGTGTATCTAGCCTCTTTCATAGTGCTGAAGTTGTTTTTATTGCTCCAATTGCTTTAGTTTTAATTTAAATAAAAGTTTCTTCCTCCATGTTTTCAACTTTTGTTGAAATGTCACAATTTTCATCAATTTCGTTGGGTCAATGTTTTCATCAAACATACTGTATCAATGCACTCTATCATAACCCACTAGTTATCTCGCTTGGTCTATTTCAACAATAGACTTAAGGTTTGAAATAAAAATATAAAGAAATATTTTTAGCTTTAAAAGCTGGTCTCGAAGCTAATGCACATGTGGTATGAGCATATGTGGCTGTGCTCTGCATCATGAGGGTGGTTCAAATGTCTGGGTTATATGGGCATGCTGTCATCGCTTGCTCTTCCAAAACATGTCTACATTAGGCAATTAGCTTGTGATAATGGCAAAATGTTATTTATACAGCCTACTGCATGTTTATATACATGTTACCTATTTCTTGATCAATCAATGTGCGACCTACTGTCTTTGTTGCTGGCTATGATTCCGAAGGAAAACTTTTTTTCTGAGGTTTGTCCTATAATTCAATCGATCACAATAACACTAACACTTCTGAACATGTCAAGTTGTATTACATTTGAAAATTAAGGCGATACACAAAACGGGTCATATTCACATAAACTCAGGAAATGTTCACATTCAGAGATGTTACATAAAAAATAATATGTATGTACACACATTCTACATTTACATATAGTAGTCACACTATAGCCTACTGTAGAAAAGCTTGTTCATTTAAATATTTATATCTATAAACATGAATTTATGCAATCATAATATATACTGTATTACAAAAACAAATACAATATAATCTGCAACCCTTTACAAAGGGTCAGACAAATTTAACTTTAAAGTAAAAATCTTGATTCCTACCGTCCTTACCTGCATCTTTATTTCATTTTTAATTTGCTCATTAGGATTAGGAGGAATAATAAAAAAACTACTATTGTCATGTTGAGCTATGTGAATGAATGAATATTTTAGGGCAATTGTTTTCAGAATATATCTTTAGACACATCTTATCCCTTATTAGACACTTTGTCCTTATTTTAATTCCTTTACGTTCTTTCCTTCTTATGCTGTTTCTGAAATATGTACAGCTGATAACTTGTTTTCAATAATTTTTATCAGTATCTGCACATTAGTATATCTCAAAAAGAGTTGACTATTCCATGGAGGCTCCATCTGCACTGGGCCTACTTTAAGTGAAGTTCAATATCAGATATACAGCACATTAAGTACCCCATTGGAAAAGCAGCACTTGTTTTCCTGCTAAGACCTTTAGAAAAAACAAAAGCATCCTTTTGAAAAACAGACTACAACAGTAAACAGTACACCTGGAATCTAAAGATACATTTTCTGATTCTAAAGATGTAATTTATACAGCAAATGTTTAATTCCCATGCCATTCTATACTGACCTCTCAGCAAGACTTTTAATAGTCCAGCCGGTGAGGTTAACAGTCGGCCTGACCACATCCAAATATATCTTGTTGTCACAGTAACATCCTAGGCCTATGGCGTTTCCCAACCCAACCTACAGTTTCCCAGAATGACCAGCAGAGGACAATATTGTTCACTGAATGGGGTGGGGTGTGGGTGGTGACCATAGAACTATATGCTGGTGATACATGGAAATGTACATTTGAGGTATTCTGAGGTTACTTAGACAAGGTTATTGGCAAAAAAGGAGAACAATATATAGCTGGGACCAAAACACAATAGGCTACACTGTTTACTCTGATAAACAAAAATATTTTTTTGGGTACCAACTTGGAATGAAGATGTTTCATTCACAGTTCAAGGTAATAATAACACTTAAATGTATGAAATGCATGTTTACATTGTTTCTCATTTGAGATACATTATATACATTTTTGGGAAACTACACCTCTGATTTGCCAAAGTCCTCAAGAATGTGTCACATCCACATTCATCAGCATTCTGTTGATGCCTAATATTTGCATGGTATCAGCAGTAAAATATATACATATATAAAAGCAGAGCAGGAAATCCATAATGAACCTTCATTATTTTATGTCCCATATTGTATATTGTTTTGAGAAAAGTTAAACCTTGACTTCCACACTAAAAGCCTGCCAGCATTTGTTTGGGAAAAAAAATGCTGAAAGTGGCCATTACTGCCATTTTATGTTTCAGGTGTGAGTGTACATGTATATTTGTAAGAAGATTCAGATGTTTTGATGTCGTTTAGACGTGTGTCATGTTTGGATATTTCCAGGTAAGTTTCTTCCATTGTGTGTTCAGTTCTAGCAATTGTGCGGTTCCCTGCTGGTAGGTTTTGGCAAGACAATGGGGGTGTGAAGTGTGAATCCTAGTCCCTAAGAATTCATTGTTAGCATGTCCAGGTTCTATAGTATGGTGATCTCTGTGTCCTGGTTCTGGTATGACTCCTCCTGCATCTGAGTGTAAAGCTGCTCCATCTTTTGGAAGGCCAGAAATCCCTTTTTACCTGCAGAGAGAGATTTGATACAGTATAAATAATGTGTTACTGAAAGCAAAGTACCTCACGTATAGATTGTACTGGATTAGATGAGAAGAAACATTGTCTTGGCACTAGGTGTGTGTGTGTGTGTGTGTGAGATAGATACAGCAGATACATACATACATACATACATACATACATACATACATACTGTACATACCAAAGGAAAGAACGGTCTCTCTAGCTGCACTACGAAGATCTTCTTCAGATGCCCTCCACAGATCTGCTATCTGGTCCACACATTCTGTTGCCTGAGAAAAACACATGCACGCACGATGATGATAAGGTTCCAATTCAATCATCCAGCTCAGCTAAACATAATACAGGAGTATTCGGATATATAGCTGTACATTTCAATGAATCATTTCCACAGCCTTCTGACCTTAGATATCCATCTATATACATACATATATATAAACATATCATTTGAATGTGTGCGTGCATGTATGTGTGCTCACCCTGAGGTTCTTGAGCGCTAGGCATGAAGCCAGTTGGACCTGAATATCGTTCTGCTTTAAACACTCTGTGTAGTAGATTATAGCCTGGACACAGAGACATTCTCATATACACCTGCACATGTCTGTGACCACATACAGTATTTCTCACCACAGACAACAGCACCACCTTGAGGCCATGTGTGCTTGTTACCTTGCTCCTGAAGGTCTTGCAGCCTGCGGCGCTGCTCAGGCAGCTGGCCGCAGCCTTGCACACCTTGTGGTTGCGGTCCGCCAGCAGACCAGCCACTGTCTGTAAGGTTTGGCAAAGTGGGAGGAGATCTGCCAGGCTCCGCCTCCTTAGCTTCTTCAGGACCCGCCTCCTTTTTGAGCTCTGCAGGGCTGATACAAGGTGCACTACAAGGAAGGAAAGAAGGATGTATTTACTGTAGATACAATCATGTGCTATAGTGTTTAAGACCAGCAAGATGTGCTGGTCCCCATTTAAAAATGTGTTGTGTGCAGGTGCGTACAATATGTGTGTCCCAGATTTATATTAAAATATAAGGATGAAACACAGAAACTCTTCTGAAACACGACGAGGAGGTGGGGCCTCGCATAGCTCCTCCCGCTTTGCAATATTTCCTGATTATTGGAGATTAAAATATCAATTCTGCTCAGGCATTACACATCTTTACACTTGGGGGGTAGAATCACCGCCAAAAACGAGATGGTTTCAAATAATTGCCGGATAATTACGTATCTTATTACCACTTGTATGGCTGCATGATGAACTATGTGGGTGTTCATATTTCTGGGGGCTCTGGGTGGGGTTACTGACCCAACACACACTGACTGAATTTTGTGGCGTGACCACGGGCACTGCTGTTGACAGACAGGGTCCAGATGGTAGAAAGCCGCAATGGTTGGAATTCCCTCACGTTCTCATGTTCTACAACTACAACAGAATTCCTACCTTCCTGGAATTAGGGAATACAAAGGCCAACAGGTCTTCCACATTTATTCTTCCCACATTTTAAAGGCTAAAATGTATTTATTATTGAATTAATAGCAAGAAGTAATATCCATCCATCCATCCATCTTCATCCGCTTATCCGGAGTCGGGTCGCGGGGGCAGCAGCTTCAGCAAGGGACCC